>CM044011.1:69006480-69039094 GCA_024085815.1 Flaveria linearis
TCTTAACTAAGACCACCGAAAGTAATAATAATAATAATATAATTATGGGGAGGAGTAGGGATTGGTGGTCTAGCTAGATGACTCACATGTGATGATATATAGACACATAGAACACACATGATCATAGCTTAACTAGCCATAGAGTTCAGCTAGTAAACCATAGTGTCTCAAATATAACATGCCCAAATGAGGGTTTTATAACATCATAGAGATTGAAAGAAATTCACATGTTACCTTGTCCTCCACCACCACCACCACCACCACCACCACCAGAGCTTGATGGGTTCCATTGAAGTTGATTACCATAAGGGTAAGGAAAAGAAGGTGGTGATTGGTAGTATCCACCACCACCACCACCACCACCACCACCACCACTACTACCACCATCAATATCTCCAAACCTCCTATTAGGGTAGTGATCAATGGATCTTTGAGGTGGAGTAATAGGCTGAATTGAGCTCAAATGAGGCACCACATTCATCCCACTAGGAATGTCATTGTATGCATATCTAATCAGATCAGCATTGGCTGCATCAAGCTCCTTTTGAAGCTTATCAACTTGCCTTTGAAGAAAAGATATGGCTCCAACACACCCATAAACCGGATCCCTACGCGCGCCTCGGCTTCATACGCAAGTGAATTCACTGCATCTTCTCTCTGGTGAGGCAGGATGTCATTCAAAAGCTTGGTGACGTTGCTCGCACCGAAGATTTTGTGAACATTTGCGAATTTCTGCGGTTCTTCGGGTGGGAAGTAGGGTGCAAATATGCACCCAGGCATGCACTTTCTCCTCAAGAACTTGCAGGCAGCACATGGAGAGTTGTAAGAGCTTGATGAAGCCATTATTCCTCTTTTTTCTCTTCTAACTGCAATCAAGCTAGAATATATCTTTATTATGTACACACTGAGATATTACTGGGTAAGTTTGTTTGTTTATCATGCGTACACACTTTTTCGTGTAATGCATTCTAAACAAGTTAGATGCTTTTGATTATAGTACTTTAGTTTTTCGTAGGTTTATACTTAGACTCTTGAGAATGAAATAACTAATACTGAAGTTTGAGATCCCTAAGAAAAATTACTTTACTTATAGATTAAAATGTACATTAAACCACTCAAGAATATTTTGTACAAATTTAGCATACTATGTGTAGGTTTTCAAATCAAAGTACTCTTTACTAGTATCAATATTTTTTCCATATCAAGAATTTGGTGTTTTATTCTGAATTTGGTTTCATATAGACACAGAACATCTTAAGTTAATCATTCAGTGCTCAATGAAGGATGTCCTTGATTTATAGTGTGTTGTGTTTATATATATATAGACACATACACATGTATATATACATATTACAATTTGAATAATCAATACTGTTGATTGATTGCAGGATATGTTTGCTTCTAGGAGACACAGAACTGATGAATTGAAGTTGTCTACAACAGTCTTTTACGGAAATTCTCTACTCCAAATTCCAATCTCTCTCTTTCTCCCCTTCCTCACTCTCTGACTTATTACCTATTCACACATGCATTACTTGTAAAGTTGCTCAAATCCATATATATTGGTTGTTTACATTCCAAGATAATTGGTTGAAATATAATTATCATAGTTCAAACCACATGACTTAAAGGTAGAATATTTTTCATTTTTGAAGTAACTTCCGTACCAGAAACAATGGTATCTCCAATTATAGCCACGTCTGTACGTTCACGGACGCAGCCACGTCACCGGCCCTCTTCCCTGCCTCTCCTCACACTCTTCCACGGATGACGTTCCACCCCCTCTCCTTCACATCATATCGATGTCGCGTCCCTCACGGATGAAGATGAACAACCCCTCACACACACACTCTCTCTCTCTCTCTCTCTCTCTCTCTAAAACCTAGCAGGTCAGACACACTTCTAGAATTTACAAGCAAAGTAAAGACAGAAAAAGAGAATTACCCAAAAAGAAATTAACAAACACAAGGATATAGCTTCATGTGACTACATGTTCTATGGATTAGTTTATAGGCTATATAACTATATGTCTCTTTCATCTTAAGAGTTAAGATCTCAGTATCACAAAACATAAAAAAGACAAGCACCTTTTTTCTTGCTCTAGCTTGTGTTCAATTCAAAGAGCTAGGTAGATAGCTAGCTCTTTGATTGATCGATCACACTGTGTGGTGTGTGTCTGCTTTCAAATCAAGATTACACAAAGGTTATATAAGTGTACATACATGTGCTTCATAAAAGAAGGTTTGAAAACTGCAACCTCAATAAAGAAACATTTAGGAAACCCTAATTGAGGGGGGGAGAAGTGGACAGACCTGCAAATTGATGATCAGTAGCTTCTGTAGCTTGCAAAAGGTAAAAGATAGGAGAGAGAGAGATAGAGGAGGGGAAACAAAGAGTATTTAGTGGATGGGAGAAGGGAATGGAGCCAAAAGAACAAAGATAATAGATCTAAAGTATAAGTGGTACATTTCAAAATATATTAAAAAAAGATGACTTGACACACCATCTAAAATAAATTGTTTGATATTGTGTGATAATATGCATCACCACTGGCTATAGCTAGGGATGTCACAAAATTCTCTTGTCTGCTGGCTACTACAGTACACTCCTTAATTAGGCTTGAGTAGCAACACTATTTATGTATAAAACTATTCATTTGTTTGGAATAATGTGTGTCCCAATGATTCGAGAAACGATTTAACTTTGATATATCATAGATGTAAATAGATAAGGAGAAACACAGTACTTGATACTTTTCATAAACTGATAATAGGGTTATAATACGTACATGGTAGTGTCAATCCTATTTATACTACACGAACCGTTGCCAAGGGGAGGAGTGGCGTCGATTAGAGAATAACCACCAAGGTTGTTATCAATTACCAACCAACTCCCTATAATTGAGAAATAAAACCGTTGCCAACCTCAGTTACATTCGAAAAGAGGATTGAGGGTTGAAACAAATGTATAACAAGAATTCTTGGAATTCTTTGGACGTTCTTAATTGGTGTTGAGCAACAGTTGCTATCTTCAGCCCACTTCACGGTTTATTGACCTACGGTCCAAACATAAATAAAACTGAACAAGCACAATAAAGATTGTTTTAAATAGCAAGAGATAACGCATAAACTACTAATAGGCCAAACTCGTTAATGAAACTAGAATCGGCTACATCACCTGCAGCTTGACTCGTTCTAATTTCATGATGTGATAGTACCACTCATTTAAGTCAAGGTAACTAATATATATAGACAAGCTTCATATCCTTGGCATCTTCCCATTTGAATCCTAGTCTTGTTGCTCTCAAACCCTATTTTCCTTCTTGCCTATCTTGATCGATTAATCCACCTTTGGTGCTAACTGCTTCATAGAGCTCGAGTAAATCTACTTCCACACCATTCGACAAATATGATGATTTCTCATTAGCCTTAACTATCTCCAAATAGTCCTTGACAAACCAATCACCAAACGAGCAAATTCCAATTTAAAAGCAATCCTATTTTTCATCAACCACTCATGCATCTTTACTAGTTCGAGAAAGTTAATATAATTTTCTAGAATCGATCAGTTCTTGATCAAAGGATTTAATTGATTATGAGGGAGTGCGTTCAATGTAAGCCCACACTCAATCCCAACTCTGATTGTGTGGTTGACTTAGGTTTGTCTCTCAAGCTTATCCAAGTATTCCTCTTTAAGTTCCACTTCTATTTCCGTTTCATATTTTTCCATTCCGTTTCATCGTCTAACTTATTACTTCATTCCAAACAGACTCTAAATATTCTTGCCATACAATATTCAATCCAATTTACATCATAAACAATTTAAAATCATAAAAGGAAATTGAAAAAATGAACTTTAATTTGTGGGTATATTTTTATGCACACAAACCACACTAGCCCATTAGTCCAAATCGTATCCAATAGATATCAATACATAAGTTCTTGACGTTGACCAAAATCATTTTTATGAGATTTCAGTTATAAAGCTAAACCAATTAATTAGAGAATCATATCTAAAGAGATCTTATTCTTAATTCCTTTGAAGAATATGAGTTCTTATGCAAATCAAAACGATCTTTTAAAGTATTACTGTGTCCAAATTCTTGATCCACTCTGAAAGATATAAATATAAATTAATAAATGAATGCTATTATCTTTTGATTAATATTGAATTTTAAAGTGTTGGTTTCTTTTATTAAAATGTTCTCTTAAGAAAGCTAAAAGTTCAATTAAAATGAATAAATAGTTGACTAATTATACTGGCAGAAAAGAAATTAAGTCAAATTGAATGCTTGACGCTTAGCACCTTTAATTGTTAAGTTAACATCATGGCTTTGACACCGACTGATATTACTAACCGAAGAAAATGATAGGTGTTAGAATATTTAGTTGAAGTATAGAAAATAAATTTCTATAAAATTAAGTAACATAACAACTCGAACTTATGTATAAAAGATTATAAAATTGCGTAAATTAGTAAACTGAATCTTTGGCACCTAACGAATTTATATTGCATATAGAAATGAAATTCAAAGACGATGTTTCTAAGTTCTGTTTAAGCTTTTGACGGCCAAAACACATATGTCCGAAAAAAAATTATATATGTTGTCTTCGATTGTAAATTGTGGTCGACCATAAACTCCAAAACAAAAAAGTAAGTTGATCCTCTATCTACATCAGTATGATGTCTCATAATGATTACAGTCTAAAGAGAAAATAAGGCACTTTAGTAGAGTCGTATATCGTTATTATCTACCTAATAAATACACTAGTTCATAAAATACGTCTCGTCTCAAATACTGTCAACGCATTTAAACGTATTGACTGTTATATGAGAAGAGCACTCTACGATTAATCATACTTGAGTAAAAGCAATTCATGATGGGTAATCTCCTGGTAAGTCTTTACTCAAACAATTAAAAATAAATTCGTGAGCTTCTTCTACGTAAACAAATAATATTTGATGATATGAAGAACCATATATTACAAATGGTAACGAGTCTCATTAAAGGTGTTTGTGATACCATAGGTGTTTGTGATACCTTAGGTGTTTGTTAAGGATGGCCGGGCAATCGAGGACCATGAGTGCAATAGGGTGTCATGACACCTTAGATGAATCACACATTATTCTGATCTATCCACAAGAAAGATACCGCACCACAAGGAATGCCACGCCTTAAACATCACCAAGGTATTTTGGGCTCATCGGATGTAGATGATTGAAAACTCCATAGCTAAATATGCTTGAGTAGGAGCAATCCAGTGATGAAAATCCTTCTAAGAAGCCTCCACGCGAGCAACCAAAATAAAGTCATGAGTGCATAGTAACCAAAATAAACAATATTAGATAGTGTAGAGGGCATGATATTATAAATACTTTTCAATGGTTTACCGACAGGATACCTGTTGATGAAGTTCTCAAATAACAATGAGAGGAAAGGCCGACAAGAAATCACGTCCCCTAAAAAGTTTGGGACAAAATTTTATTTGAAATCCTTATCTCTATATTCATTTGTAACTTGTTGGTGATTATTAATGCCAATACATTTGTGCTGGGAGTTTATAGATATGCATGTGTATGTAACGAGTTAGGGTGATGATAAGAAGCGAGCATGGATGATGGACTAGAAAACCATACACGTCTCTTGGGAGATTATAGATACGAATGGTGTGATTTAAACTTGTAAATGATCATGTATGGTATTGGATTCTTATAAAATTTTTATAAAAGATTTATAAATAAATTTGGAAAGAGCAATGTGTAAAAAAGGTTTTCATGTAAAGGTGGACAATGGTAAAATGGTCTTTGTGTTTTGCTTTATTTGGTTTTTTTAGTATCAAATGTTACCAAACAAGGGTCACATGTCGGTTATAGGGTAGACCATTAATTGAGATGTGAAGTTGAGAAGTTAACAAGAACCAAAGGCATGTAACCAACTCTCCTTAAACAAAGATTCAAGATTGATTTACTATGAGGACTTCAACAACAAAGACAACAAAGAGAAATGAAAAAAACAAAAAGACTTCATATACTTTCATTAGTAGATATTTCTTATTCATAAGTCACCAACAGAAATACATTTGGGTGTACGCACCCAGTCCAAACATATTTTCACTGTAGAGAAATGAATCTCACGTCGATTCCGATGCACTAGAAATGGAGAAGGCATCCATCATGATGAAGTAGCTATTGGACAGAGATATGAGATTGAGAGGATTTTCTATGTGCAGAGAAGAATTCAAACACATATTATGCCAAAATATATTACGTTTACCAATAGACCATAATATGTGATAAAATATAATTACAGTTGGGAATTAATGGCTCTTTAACAATAAGAGACACTACCATAGAATATGTTTACTATTAAGTTCACTTGTGAGGTTTGAGCTAGTCTTTTCCTCGATGATCTTCAGAACCCTTAAGTATTCCAGAAATAAATGTTTGATTATTCTAGAAAGATGTTGAATTTTTCATTCAAATCAAGGTTTTCTTTAAAAAAAGATAGCAAAAGATAAAAAAATTACTAAATCTAATATTGTATATGAGAGCATTATCATTACGAGGCAATGTTATAGGTAAGAATCAATCTCTTTTTTGACTCGTAGACTTAATGGTTTGGCCTTTCCGCTCATGGTTCTGAAAGAAAAGAAATAGCTCGACTATTAAGGAGAGCTCATTATGCCCACTCATTTCGTATTCGTAAGTAACTATATAATCAGTATATATAATAACCTAGATTCAGTCCGGGCATTAGGTGTATATTTCTCTTTACTAAAAGGGGTTATGAGGCCTCACTCTATCGTGTTGATAGGTGGAGGAAGAGGGAAAATAGGAACAATGTAAATTTTTTTAAAGGACTTAGGTAGATTTCTTTATCTTTATGTCTTTCCTTTGAGTGTCCATGCCATTAGATTATGTATTAGGCTTTTTAGAAGGTAAAGTTGGAAGAGAGTAGCTGACATATATCATAAAGACCATATTATCCTGTTGCCTAGAAGAAGAAAAATGTATAAAATAAGATACTATTTAGAATACCATTATAAATTTAATCTTCTTGAGTTTTATTTTATTTTCTTCCTAGAGAGTCACATATTTTGGCATGGTATTTCAAGAATACCCTTTGAAGCTATAATTTAAATAAAAGACATCATTGGGTGTCATGGGAGAGCATCTGTTGGGTGTGTTAGAATTCATTCATCAAATCAAGTGATGCGTGGAATTCTTTACTATAAAATGGACTCTTTTTTTTCTTTGGGTTATATTCATAAAAAGCTAACAAGGTGCCTTCAAAGGGTTGTTCTCTCTTTAGTTCTAATAAATGCTTCTCGTGTTGGAGCTAGACTTTATTTTATCTCATTCCTTAGTGTTCTATTAGTAAATGCAATATTTCTAGAATGATATGTCATTGAATTCTCATTTACAGATAGACAAGCCTCCCCAACCTTATATTTTTGTTAAAGAATCCTTCAATAACCATAATGTTTGATGGATGAAATTCGAAGTCTTTTGGATCGTATAACCCACTTAAAAAATTAATATATACGACTCTTTCTTTCAAGGGAAACTTCAAGGCTACCTTATCTTGTCTTGATGAAAGCCTTCTTAGATTCTAATACAAAGGAATCGACACGAGCTTTTAATCCTTCTTTCTACAGGTGGAAATATGTTTAGAATAAATGGGTACACCCCAAGGCATGTTTTTGTTGGTGGCTTATGCATAAAGCAATATCCATTAATGAGCGTATGAAGCCTCTGGTGGTAGGTTTTTCTCATGTTGTCTTTGTTGTTCCAACCTTCAAATTAATCTATCTTAATTTTTTTTGTTTAGGGAGAGCTGGCTACATTCCTTTGGTCCTTCTTTCCATCTCATTTTAACAACTCAATAGCCGAAGCTCAGTTTCTCGAGCAACGTCTTAAGTCCTGGTGAATGATAATATTTGCTCCCATTATTCTATTTTATGTAATTATGTTGCTTTATATATATCCTATGGGAAGTTTTGTAAGACTCTAATACATTATTCATAATAATGTAATGCTCAATATAGCAAAAATGAGATAGAAAATTTAGTATTGTTGCTTGATATTAGTATTGTTGCTTGATATTGTGGTTCTTTTCCACTTGATTGGGTTTACATGATCAAGTTTGCCTTTATGCTCTTTAGGTTCTTATTATTTTGCCAAAACCTAAGATAAAGAGTTAGGGCTAGAATCCACCTAAAATAGTTCTTTCATATTCCAATATTGAAGGTTCCACTATAAACGGATGCGTTACAAGGGGTGGTGTCATCAGCAATTAACAAATCATGTTATTTTTTAGGGTAAAAATAAACAAATGTTTAACTATTAATGACTAGGTTAGATATTGCCCCCATTTAGGCATATACCCCTTTTGTGTATGGAACTTGACGCTCAAGTCTTATTTTATTTCAATTCATTCATATAAGAGCTTATTTTTGGAACTTGGTATATTTTGACATGATTATGGATGTCTATTTTTTCGTTCATGCAATCTTTCTTGCATCCTGTGAGAATGGAATGAAGTAACAGATTCACTGCATTCTTTGCCCATCCTCATAAAGACAACATGGTGCTCTACTCAGAAGATAAGTTTCCCACTCACTGTAAATTGACATATGTTTTATATATGCTTTAGACTTATATAACTTCCACAATCATAGGTCTTTTTTCTTATTTCTGTATAATTTTATTTCTTATAAGGGGGTCCGAGCCATCAATAAGATACCACTCTGGAAGAGCTAGAATTCTAACCTTGTATCAGGACACCTTTTCTTTCAAGGTATAGCTTAAATCCATCTCTTAACTTTTATTTTTAAATCCTGTAATTTTAAGGCTTTCACTTTCAAAATATGCAGTTGTAAGTACGCAAACACCCTTTGGTTCCTTCAAATGGATTCTATTTAAAAAACTCTCCAAACGAATAAGATCACCTTCATGACAACCTATTTTATCTAGGTATGTTATACTATTCAAGGTTGAACATCACTTCTTCAATTGCAGATCTAGTTGAATATGCTATGAAGAATTTTGATGTATCTTTCAGCCATGACCAACTATCATTACCTCCTATATTATCGAAGATCTTAATAAGTTAGAGCATTAGTGTATCTTTTGAAGTTTCATGTCTACCACCGGTGCATGTTTCCACATCAACTGGCCCATAATTAGATTCATATATTCTTCCATTCTATCTAGAACTTTACATATATTTTTTACTCCAAATTGAATAAAGTCAGCAAGAGGTCCGTCAATGTGCCTTGCTCGTTCCCCTTATCCAACCAAAATAGTATTAATTGATTACTTCTTTCAATAACATGGGCACAAAAATAACACACTCGTAAAATTGATATGACAATTGAGATGTTATTCCAAGCTCATGGTATGCTTTTGAAACGAGCATCTCCTTTGAAGCTAACATCATCCACAAAGAAAATGAGATAGCATAGGGAAATGTTAGGGATTTTTATAATACGAGCATTTTGAATAACAACATGAAGCGCCTCCATTCTGATTATAAATAAAATATATTAGATTTCTTAGTGTAACTATGCATTGAACATAAATCACATTTGTAAGGCCCCACTGATGATAACTGATGATCATACCGATACTAAGCAGTCAGTGATCCAAATCCTCCATAACGGTGGAGATCCCATTTGTTTCATCATCGAGCCTAGAGACTCCCAATTTATCATTTTAGAGGTCTTTTAAATTCTACTTTGAAGAACATTCTCTTTTTCTTTGAGCAATTTAGCCACGTGTAGACCTCATTTATGATCAATGATTCATCTAGAATGTCCCTCTCCATAATAAATATCGATTATACATTACTAATAGTAGAGCTAATAATGTAGTGTGACAACCCGAATTTTTTTTAGTTAATATTACTTTTCTCCGATTATCGGATTAATTCACTTTACTATTTTTTTTTATATAATAATAATAAAAATAATGATAACAATAATAATAATAATAATATTAAAAAATAATAATAATTTATAAAAATTTATTGTTAAAAACTTAACCTTGAAAACTTTGGGTTGAAAATGTAACAATTGAAACTTGTGTTATGAACTTTTAACATAAAATGTTAAACAAAACAATTACAGGGGGTAAAAGTGTAATTTCTTTTAAAAAATTTTTACCCTCACCGTCGACTTCCCTCCCCCTCCCTCCGGCCACTATTCCGGCCACCCCTCCGGCGAACCATTATGCCCAAAACCGATTGATTTTTGACCGAAACAAATATCCCGACAATTTCGCGTGCAAGAACCGAACCTGGACCCCCTTTCGAATTGAGAATCGTAGTGCGATTACCACCCAACCCGACCAACCCACTTCGGCCCTTTTCCCGGCCACTATCGAATGCACTAACATTTAATTAATCGAAGTAATCGTATATATAAGATCACATAACAATTACCAATCGAATGCACCATTCAATTACATCTGAAAACATACAAACACATCAATTCGATCATTATCTCCATCGCGACCTGCAACTTAGTCGAGCATCACCTTCGGGTCAATTTCATTAGAAAATAATAGAGGGCTTTTGTTTATCATCATCTTCATAAGCTATCTGCAAAGTTAATTCGAATTCCATATACGTTTATCCATCGTTTGATTCAAGGCAAACCACGACCTGTTCATCGTGGTGTTCATTTTCAATTCGAACACAATCAGGTAAATTGAAAACACCTGTGTAATCGTTTCATCATGGGGAATAAAAGCCCCATGAATCTGCTCGTTATCATAATCGTTTTGGACTTCAATTTGATTGAATTCGAATCTAGGGTTCTTCGAATTTGGGGGTTTTGATTTGATTGTGTTTAAAATGAAAGGGGATGGAGTTTTATCGCGGCTGTATGCCATGGTTCACTGGTCTCCCGTCCCTTTGCAATCCAAGAGGTCCCGGGTTCGAACCCGGGCACCCTCTTTTATTTTTTTTAAAGCCTTTTTGAACTTTAAAAATTACAGAAAATTATAAAAATTATAAAAATAATTTTTATAAATCTTGTTTATATTTTTGAGCATTAAATAATTTTCTGAATCAAATTAAAATTTACCAAATTATTTACAAATATGATTTATTTTATAAAATATATTCTAAACGAACGATTTGGAATAATATTTTCATAATTATTCTTCGTTTATCATACGGACCTAATTACATAATGAACACCATCATTACATCAAAAATTCATTTCTAAAAACACTTAATAGTTCGTTAAATGGATTAAAAGTATGAAATGTATTTATAAAAATTAATTACTTAAACAAAACCATAACTCTCTATCAAAACCTTAATCCATATTCGAACGTTAATCATATTATAAACTCGTAAATAATAACTAACATTAACTATGTTCATACTAAACGAAACACAGGTTAACTTGAAATTCTAATCGTCGTGCGAACATATTTCTTTGCAACGCAATCAAGGTGAGTTTCACGGCCCTTTTTACTTTCTTTCCTTTTTGGGGAGAAAACATGCAAACATATTTTATGAATGGTTGCCAGTATTATTGATATCGCTTGTTACGTTAGTGGGAAACGCACACATGTCCTCACACAATCGAACTGTTAGTAATGGGATTAGCGAGGTAATTTTGGGTAGTACTACTGGGTCTGACAAACCCCGCCCGAGCTAGTAGCGCTAGCTTGATTGGAGGTCAAACGGGTGCTTAATTGACCTAATACATTGTCATGGTCTGACGAGACATGACGGGATACAACAAACACAAATAGGACGTAAACAGTCAGCTTCGGTTCGAAACGCTAAGTAACAAGAACAGAGGCTAGCTACCTAACGATATGCAATATATACTAAACCATTGAAACACAAACTATGGATACGCTTACAAACACATTTTTTAGTTAAACCTGTGAACTCACCAACTTTATGTTGATACATTTTAGCATGTTTTTCAGGTCACAGAAACGCACAAGATTAGAACTCAGCTAGGATGCATGCATGGCATACATCACAACACAACTGGTTTAATTTGTGAAACGCTATTGATTCTTATGGTTAAAACGCATGTTGAAACGATTCACTGTTGATTTCTATATTGAAACGCTTCCGCAAGTCTGAAACACTCATGTTTGATTTAAACAACTAATTACTTAATGCTATGTTTTGTAATTACTGTGTTTGGTGTAACTGATGCTTATCTGAGATCCTGGAGTGTCACACGCCTGACGGTAAAACCCGTTAGCGGATTTTGAGGGTGTGACAGATTGGTATCAGAGCATTAGTTATAGCGAACTAAAATGGACTTGCATCTCATTTGCATTGCATTTTAGACTATAACTGGATTTGCATTAGTTACACACACATAGAGTTCTAAGCTATGTTTACTTAATCTGGATGCTTGAAAACTTTTACTTTAAACATACGGGAGAATTTGAGTGCCTAATTAAAGTGATTTCAAACTCCAAAACCTCGATTGTTATTGATGGTTTTCAAAGTCTCGTCAAAGTCTGTGTCCCACTACTGAATACATGCAATGTTGGAAGAGTAAGATGCCTGTATCTCGGGGTGTTCTGTCTAGGCAAGGTATTCGCATATATCCAAATCAACCGATGGACCTGTTTACCTTACCTGGGAACCCTTGGGATGAGTATCTGCTTATAGGTACGCATGTTTTCAACAAAGTTGTGGTTGACTAAATACTTTGATTAGTCAACGTAATCGCTTTGATTCACGAATCAAACGAATACACTCGGAACATCTCATCATCGTGTTGAATAATTCTTGTTCTTGATTTCGTTTTCCCAATTTAAACTATCCAAGATTTGAACACCACAGCAAACTCTATCGTACTCGTTTCTACTTCCAACATACCCTATCATCTTTGCTAGTCTTAACAGACAGCACTCGGTACTTGACAAGGTATGTTATCATGAATGGGAGAAGCCATGAGTGACAATGCAAAGCAAATTAGAATTACGGGTGCACACGTAATTGTAATTTGTCGTGCATGAGAACTCTGGTAACTCTATTAGGTGATAACAGTCATAGTCAGTACAAATTTTCGTTTCTATATTGGAGACATAAAGTCTCGGTTCTCACGAAACCTCGCTATCGATATGCAAATAAATCCTTCATTTCTACTAGTATGAAACAGATTATTGTTATCAATAGTTATTATTCGATAGTGACTGTCATGTATTGTGAACACATAGAATCATGTCTGGACGAAGAATTGGACGCCCACGTAGACAAGAAACATTAATCTAACACAACTGAACTCGATGCCATCATAAATGAGCGCGTTGCTGAAGCGCTCGAGGCGTTCGAACAGACCAGGAACCAAAATCAAAACAACAATATCAGCCAGAACCAAAACCAAGGAGGTCAAGCAGTCTGCACTTTCAAGATGTTCATGGACTGCAAACCTCATTCCTTCAAAGGCTCCGAAGGTGTTGTTACCCTCCTTCGTTGGATTGAGAAGCTGGAATCCGCCTTCGCAATGTGTAACTGTCCAGCAGAAAACCGTGTCAAGTATGCTTCCGGCACTTTGGAAGGACCAGCTTTGACATGGTGGAACTCACAGGTCCAAACCATAGGACTCGATGCTGCTAACGGTATGCTTTGGGAAGACTTCAAGATTTTAATGAAAGAAGAGTACTGCCCCAGGAGCGAAGTCCAGAAACTGGAGGCAGAATTTTGGAATTTAAAGATGGTTGGTTCAGACATTGAGGAGTACACGACTCGTTCGCACGAGTTGGCTGCATTATGTCCTCAGATGGTGACTCCGGCTTACAAACGGATCGAAAAATACATTAATGGTCTAGCTCCTCAGATCCAAGCTAGTGTGATGGCTGCTGATCCTGTCACTATTCAGCAGGCCATCCGACTGGCTCATAAACTCACTGACCAGGCAGTGGCACAGGGCACCTTGCCTAAACGTGGCGCTGCTTCTGGTTCTTCTGATCACAAAAGGAAATGGGACGGCAATAACAACAACAAGTCTTCAAGCTTCAACAATCAGAACCACAACAACTATGACCAGGGATCGAGTAGCTACGCGGGCAAGAATCCTAAGTGTAATCGGTGCAACTTCCATCATCATGGCCCGTGTGATCGACTCCGTTGTCAGAGATGTGGAAAGATGGGTCACGCAGCCAAAAACTGCAGGGTGAACTAATGACTCAACAACAACAACCTCAACAACAACGCCAGGGTGGAGTGACTAGAGCCTGTTATGAGTGTGGTAAGGAGGGTCACTACAGAAGGATTGCCCGCAGCTGAAGAGTGGAAACAAGGATAATAACGGGGCAGTGCCAAAGGTCGAGTTTTTGTGATTGGCTCTGGTGAGGCAAGGGATGATCAGGATGTGGTTACTGGTACGTTTCCTCTGAATGGTCGTTTTGCTTCTATGCGGTTTGATATCGGTGCCGATAAGAGTTTTGTTTTCAACAAGTTTATTAAATCTTAGACGTAACCTTAGTTGATATGGAACCTAGTTACACTGTAGAATTAGCTGATGGGAAAACTAATTGAGGCAACTCACGTCATTAGTAAAACCTTGTTAAGGGTAACAAAACATTACTAACACTTGCTATTACTTAAGTCCTGTCCTACTTAGAGCCTTCATGGAATTTCCAATCATGACATTGACCTTATCCTTTATGAGACACTCCTCACAAGAAATGTATAGGAGTGATGATACACTCTCCACACATACAGTACGTTACTCTTTGAAATGATACTTATATATAGGTTATTAGGTGAGTTCAAAGCCTGGTGATTGAGTACTATTATCTAAGGAATGAAATGCAAAAGTTAGAATTGTAATCCTAAATTGTGCAATGGTAGGGTTAGGTCGTGCTCTTTATACTGACAAACTCTAGGAATTGACAAAGCTGATGTCATACCTCATGAATTAGACCAGATAGAGTTAAGAAGGACACTGGAAAATCTAGTGAGTAGTAGAAAGAAGTTGGAAGGTTGAACAAGCAATCTAGCGGTAAGGTAGACAAGAATGCTAATGTTGTAAACCTAGCTATGTTGGTTAATACGATTAAGCTAACATGTGTCAACAGGGACATTAAGAAGGTTGGAGTTCCGACCATTACCATAAGTGTGCCCTAGGTCGATTAGGACCCCAGGACAAGTTAGAAACAATCAGAATTAGGAAATGGCTATAGCTAGAAAGTAAGAACAGTTAAATTATAGAAATCACAGATCCGGTGAAAAAGAGAGAAAAGATGGTAAAACTAAGGGAAGAAAGCTGTACAGAAGGCCAAGAAGACAAAACTTAATAAAACTATTCATATTACAGAGGAAACGATGAGAGCAAAACAAATGCTAGCCACCATGTCACACGAGATAAGATTTCCATTATCAGGGTCGTTAGCATAGCAGAAACTCTATCACAACAAAACTTGATAAAGATCAGAAACAACTTTTGAGTGTCATGTTGTCTTCTGATGATCTAGTCCTTCAACTAATTAGTGACATCCCACGATATCAAGCAAAGAACATTGAGGGTCTATTTTCACATTTGTTCTACCTCATTAAGTTTCACGTGCGCGTGATAGCTACAGATGGTTTCATGGTCACCTTCTGATGAACAAAAGTGCTAGAAACATTCAACATATTCCCAAATCAGAAAGGAAACCTAAGATTGTTCTTATTAAAGAACATGTGTCTGTCACTAACCGGTACGTTAGTTAGCATTGAGCTCATTAACTCACTGTGTTCCAATTTTCGGGACGAAAATTCCTGCAACAAGGGGATAATGTGACAACCCGAATTTTTTTAGTTAATATTACTTTTCTCCGATTATCGGATTAATTCACTTTACTATTTTTTTTTTATATAATAATAATAAAATAATGATAAAAATAATAATAATAATAATATTAAAAAAATAATAATAATTTATAAAAATTATTGTTAAAAACTTAACCTTGAAAACTTTGGGTTGAAAATGTAACAATTGAAACTTGTGTTATGAACTTTTAACATAAAATGTTAAACAAAACAAATTACAGGGGGTAAAAGTGTAATTTCTTTTAAAAAATTTTTACCCTCACCGTCGACTTCCCTCCCCCTCCCTCCGGCCACTATTCCGGCCACCCCTCCGGCGAACCATTATGCCCAAAACCGATTGATTTTTGACCGAAACAAATATCCTGACAATTTCGCGTGCAAGAACCGAACCTGGACCCCCTTTCGAATTGAGAAATCGTAGTGCGATTACCACCCAACCCGACCAACCCACTTCGGCCCTTTCCCGGCCACTATCGAATGCACTAACATTTAATTAATCGAAGTAATCGTATATATAAGATCACATAACAATTACCAATCGAATGCACCATTCAATTACATCTGAAAACATACAAACACATCAATTCGATCATTATCTCCATCGCGACCTGCAACTTAGTCGAGCATCACCTTCGGGTCAATTTCATTAGAAAATAATAGAGGGCTTTGTTTATCATCATCTTCATAAGCTATCTGCAAAGTTAATTCGAATTCCATATACGTTTATCCATCGTTTGATTCAAGGCAAACCACGACCTGTTCATCGTGGTGTTCATTTTCAATTCGAACACAATCAGGTAAATTGAAAACACTGTGTAATCGTTTCATCATGGGGAATAAAAGCCCCATGAATCTGCTCGTTATCATAATCGTTTTGGACTTCAATTTGATTGAATTCGAATCTAGGGTTCTTCGAATTTGGGGGTTTTGATTTGATTGTGTTTAAAATGAAAGGGGATGGAGTTTTATCGCGGCTGTATGCCATGGTTCACTGGTCTCCCGTCCCTTTGCAATCCAAGAGGTCCCGGGTTCGAACCCGGGCACCCTCTTTTATTTTTTTTAAAGTCTTTTGAACTTTTAAAAATTACAGAAAATTTATAAAAATTATAAAATAATTTTATAAATCTTGTTTATATTTTTGAGCATTAAATAATTTTCTGAATCAAATTAAAATTTACCAAATTATTTACAAATATGATTTATTTATAAAATATATTCTAAACGAACGATTTGGAATAATATTTTCATAATTATTCTTCGTTTATCATACGGACCTAATTACATAATGAACACCATCATTACATCAAAAATTCATTTCTAAAAACACTTAATAGTTCGTTAAATGGATTAAAAGTATGAAATGTATTTTATAAAAATTAATTACTTAAACAAAACACATAACTCTCTATCAAAACCTTAATCCATATTCGAACGTTATCATATTATAAACTCGTAAATAATAACTAACATTAACTATGTTCATACTAAACGAAACACAGGTTAACTTGAAATTCTAATCGTCGTGTGAACATTATTTCTTTGCAACGCAATCAAGGTGAGTTTCACGGCCCTTTTTACTTTCTTTTCTTTTTGGGGGAGAAAACATGCAAACATATTTTATGAATGGTTGCCAGTATTATTGATATCGCTTGTTACGTTAGTGGGAAACGCACAATGTCCTCACACAATCGAACTGTTAGTAATGGGATTAGCGAGGTAATTTTGGGTAGTACTACTGGGTCTGACAAACCCCGCCCGGCTAGTAGCGCTAGCTTGATTGGAGGTCAAACGGGTGCTTAATTGACCTAACACATTGTCATGGTCTGACGAGACATGACGGGATACAACAAACACAAATAGGACGTAAACAGTCAGCTTCGGTTCGAAACGCTAAGTAACAAGAACAGAGGCTAGCTACCTAACGATATGCAATATATACTAAACCATTGAAACGCAAACTATGGATACGCTTACAAACACATTTTTTAGTTAAACCTGTGAACTCACCAACTTTATGTTGATACATTTTAGCATGTTTTCTCAGGTCACAGAAACGCACAAGATTAAGAACTCAGCTAGGATGCATGCATGACATACATCACACACACTGGTTTAATTTGTGAAACGCTATTGATTCTTATGGTTAAAACGCATGTTGAAACGATTCACTGTTGATTTCTATATTTGAAACGCTTCCGCAAGTCTGAAACACTCATGTTTGATTTAAACAACTAATTACTTAATGCTATGTTTTGTAATTACTGTGTTTGGTGTAACTGAACTGCTTATCTGCTTATCTGGAGATGTCTGGAGTGTCACACGCCTGACGGTAAAACCCCGTTAGCGGATTTTGAGGGTGTGACAGTATGATTATGTAGGCTAATACATTGCGGTAACCTTATAGATGCATCCAATAAGGATGATTGGTCTATAGTTAGGTAGAGCTAATGGATCTAAGATCTTTGGAACAAGGTGACAAAAAACAAATTATATCTCCGTTTAATCATGCTCGTATTGTAGAAATTTCCTACGTTTTACTAAAATTGGTTCAAGGATATCCCAAAATTTCTTGACGATTTTGAATTATCATGAATAGAAAGCATGAAATTTCTAAATGGATTCAATGTAAACCCATATTAAGCTTTATATATGGTTGGTGATTAGATTTGACATTTATACTTTTTATGAAAGTGAATATGAGGTTGTTGCACATCCACTCTTACATTTGAAACTCTCTAAAACTAAGTTGTTTTGATTCAATTAACATTAGAACTACATAGTTTTGTTTAGTTAGCTTTAATCTCTCCCATGTAAATGAATTCACTCAATTTTACAAACACAAAGCAATTAAACATCATTCATTTTCTGAAAATTTCTATCTATTAATTCATCATCAATCCAAACTAATAATTTAAATGAACAACATAATTTAAAGGGTTTCACATGTAAACTTAAATGCGTAACAATTATATTTACTTAGCCCATATATAAACTATTTTTCTTTTTTGAACGATAATTCTATCCTACTTTTAAATTACACCAAGTTACACCTGCCTGGGTTTGAACCCAGAACCTCCTTCTAAAAATAAAACCTCTATCAAATGGGCTAACTCCATATTATATAATAACAAAGGTTAGAGTTACAGACAAGAAGATCTAGTCTATCTATAATGTATCAAGTCAAGTTAATCACTTATTGCACTATTTAGATTGTTTTTTCCTAACAATAATTTTCTTTTAACCAACTTCTTAACTTATAGTTATAAAAATCCAAATTATATTTTTAGAGTGGACAGTTATTAGTGTTACTAGACCATGAACATTTAGGTTTTTGATGAAAAACCGACAAATAAGTTTCTTATGTAAATCTTCTTATATTATGACTTGGAATCATAATATTATGTTTGCCTTTTCATTTACTTCAATTACTTTGTTCTAGATTATTTACTTAATTAATGAAAACCCAAATCATTTGAAGAAATTGTGAAGTATTTATTTTCTTAGGTTTTTAAACCTCTATAATTATATGAGGAAAAATATTAGGCATCTTGCCATGAGATCCGTGACTCCAAGATTCTGTATGAGATATGCTACACATACTCTTTTCTCCTACTTGTCATACTTCCCTTAAAAAATTAACTTTAAAACTTGTCATATTCTCCCCTTAGAAATTAAAAATGTCCCCATCCTCCATTTTCCTCGTCATACCTTCTCTTAATCGGATATGCTAACATATTATCCTTAAGCCGCCACTGAGTGCTAGCTCTTGTCTTTGTAAATAGGTTTAAACGTGCTGGGTGCTCGTGAGGCCATCTCTCTCCAATTCGTTGGTGGTTTTAATGGATACAAATCGAACGGAGTGGGGGCGTGGGCTTCGAGGGTTTAATTTTTTGCACATACTGAAACTAATTATGTCAAATAATGAAGTTTAGTTAATTTTTTTCTTAACTCTATGCACAAACATAGAAGTACGATGATGGATAAGTAGTATTTCACTACTACAGGAAGTTCTTGACATATTGTTTTTTTTTTTTCAAAATTTGTAGCGCTTTGATTCATGGCCAAGTATGCGTTCATCTCTCTCTACAACTTCTCATAAGACTAATATGTAAATTATCAAATATGTAAATTATCAAATATGTAAATTATCAAATTTATGTAAAACTACTAGTGGGTAACCTGCGCGTTGCGGCGGAGTGAATAATTTACAAGTCTATACATCTTTCTTTAATTTATCAAATATTTTATTTATGGTTTAAATCTCTTATATGCTTATGACCCTTATTATATCTTGTTAGGTATCACAATCAGAGTAGGTTCCAGTGGAAGCAAACAAACACCACAATCACACAAAAGAAAGAGTAGACACGAGATAATTATAGTGGTTCGGTCTAGGTGACCTACGTCCACTCTGCAACTAGGGTTATATTATTATTGTGCTCAAAGAATACAATTACATCAATGGGTCTATTTATAATGCTAGATTAGGGTTAGTAATTAAGGCAATAATTAGGCTCCAAGAATTAACTAAATAACCCTAATTGCCTTAGGGCCGGCTGCCATTGTTTCTGTTTGCAGCGAAAAAAGGCCGAACCAAGCCCGGTTTGGCCCAAAGCCTTCACAACCCAACAATCTCCCACTTGAAGGCTTTGCAAAAGTCTATAAACCGCCGTCCAAGTAACCCAGATCTAGTAACTCCAGTATTCTTCATATCCAAAGTCTTCCAAGCTTCATACCCATCAGCTAAGACTTCATCATAGCCCCTAGTTGCACCCTCTCATCAAGTACATGAGGGGACAGTTGAAGCTCCCCGAGCTCCAACCCATTCTCTAACTCAACTGGTATGCACGATTCACCAGCTCCAGAGATAACCCGAGAATCATCAACACTCTCCTCATTTAGCAAGACATCCAGGAGAGAATTTAACAATCGGAGTAGTAGTCTTCAAAACCTAACGTTGTTTTATGACTGTATCCGAAAACACGCCCCGTGCTCCCACTGTCACCAACCCTGACCTGGTTTAGACTCCAATCCCGCTCAGCTTGAATCACCTTGGCCTAGGTTTTAGTCTTGCAAATTGAACCCTCTTTTGCCCCTTTGACTCAACGAACCCAACTTGTATGAGGAACGCTATTATTTCCTCAGCAGGTACTTCACCATGTATAATGATCCTCGTTGTTTCCACGAGCAATAACCAAATTTCCTTTTGTTACTTTCCATTTACCTTTACCAAACTTACTTTTTATCCCTGTTCATCCAGTTGACTAACAGAGATAAGATTTTCTTCAAAGCTGGAATGACCCTAACATCTTCAAGTTCCAGTAGGTTCCCAATGGAGTTAAAGATTAACATCACTATGCCCGTAACATTAAGAATATTACCATTTACCATTCGTACCTTCCCAAAGTTGCTAACTTTTAGATTCACCAACGCCTCCCGCTGTGCATCGCGTGAAACGAAGATCCAGAATCCATAACCCAAGAGTCCACACTATTTTAGCCTCAAGTAGTAACGTGTCATCATCACATTCATCCTCAACAGCAGTGTGTACTTCACCAGATTTTCCTTTCTTGCTTACGCTTTGGACATTGACTCTTAACATGCCCAATCTCATCGCAACGCCAGCACTTCACAGTTTGCGAGCTCTAGATGAACTCCTCCCTCGACTCCCACTGCTTTTGTTATTTTCCCTTCCCTGCCACATATAACAAACCAGAAGATGATCCACCACTAGTGCTTTTCCGGAGAGTTTCCTCACCTAGCACAATGTTTCGGACCCCGTCAAATGTTAACCCATTGGTCCCCACAGAACTAGTAATAGCCGTTACAGTTCCAGACCAACTTTCTGGCAAAGAAGATAGTAATACTACAGCTTGAGTCTCATCATCAAACTTTATCCCCACAGAAGCTAACTGGAGGTAATCGATTTGAGATTATTAATATGCTCCCAAAACGAAGTTCCCTCATTCATTCGAGTCATGAATAACTCCCTCATTGTAACAACCTTAAATTTTTTTTTTAATAATTATATAGGTATATGATGGTTATTAATTATAAAATGTTATGTGTATAATACAAAACTTTTACGTAGGAATGTTGAATATCACCTAATACATGAACCAAACTTATATGTAATTTAATATACATATGATTATATGCTATAGGTTTATAAAGAATCATTTAGTGATGTATTTTCACGTGTATATATACATAGCTTAAAATCCATATATGCATATATATATATAATAAACTTACGGGTACATATACATATATATATATATATAAACTCACGGGCACCTATAATATATTGTATACACAAACATACCAAAACAAAATCTAACCAAAACCACCAATCTAAGCATTAACCAATGAATGAAAGTAATATATTAAGAATCCAAATGCCATGTTTATTAACCAAAGAAAAAGCAATCCCTAAGCTATTCTTAGGTTCATGCATGTACATACCAAGACCACCCTATACCCACTATTCACATTGTAAGGTCAAATCACTAGCTATCTTATACTATGTTGTTTCATCCTTAAAAACCAATTTCAAACAACCTCTCGGTTGTTTTTGAACCCAAAAACCGCCACCTTGCTTAGCCATTGCCACCTCCCTCTTGGACTCTCCTAAAACCGACACCTTGCCAAGACTAGGTGGTGACTCACCTTAGCTATGGAATAAACACAATTATGATGTTGGAGAAGATAGTCAAACCTAGAGGCTATATATACCCTCTCCACTCATAAGTTACAAACACCAAAAACCAAATTCTCTTGCTCTCTCTCGGATTGTTCTTCAAAACCGCCAACATCCACCTTCGAGCACCACAACCAACCTCTTCCATCTCTCTCTCGGTTCATCTATAGACACACAACACCACCCCACCGATTACTACCACCTCCAAACACCTTTGCCCCTCTCATTCTTCGGTTTGCTTCTCAAACACCATCACCATCAACCTACTTTCTCCAACCCTCGGATTCATCCACAACCGAAACCACACAAAACTAATCACTAGCCTTCTTCGGTTATCATTATTCACAGCCGTGTGTCCAAGTTCTAGGAAGCTTAGACATCATCCAAAACATCCAAAGGTAATAAAAGATTAATTATATGTTACAAAACATATATACATATACATACATATCGATATGTATATATAAATGGGTTTAGTCACCTAAAACCAATTTAGGGAGACTAAAAACCATTAGTTTTGAGTACTAAAAGTTCCAAAATCCAGGAACTTGTATGTTACAAAATATAATTGAATTTTTATAAAATTTATAACATAAATAATAAGAAAAATCAACAAATATTTAATGAAAGCAATGAGGGAATAAACATGAAAAATTTTGTTTATACTGAAATAATAAACTGGAGATTTGATATAATTTTGATAACAAAATAATTTATATAAATTATTTTAGAATAGAAATAGAAGAAATGCCCAAAAATATAAATAAATTCTGGAAAATTCTGATAAAATCTCAGAATGATTCTTTTAAGGTATAAAAGCCTCTGGTATTATTTTAAAATTTTATACCTTTATGATTAAAATACGAATTTATATTTTCTGAAATAAATAAATCATAATAAATACGTAAAGGACATAATAAATTTGGATAAAATCATAGACGGAATATTACAACATATAGTGCAGAATATATAATTTTCATGATTTATGGAATAGTATAACTATTTTTCTGAATATTATCATTATTGAGAAAATTACAGAAACAGTTATATTACGATTTGGACTATGGAATAAATATATGATGTTTGGTTCTGTATAATAAGCCTTCTGTAAAAAGCGTGTAATTTTCATGAATAGAAACTATTTTAACTATTTTGGGAAATTAGGAAATTCACAGAAAATAATCTGTTAATATTTGTACTCTATAAAAATTATGTGATGCTATTGGACTATTGGAAGAAATTCTATGAATTTATAAGGAATTATGGCCAACAATGAATATTTGATGAATATTGGGATTATTGTGAAAAAATTATAGAAACTATTCTCTTTGGACTTGGACTGTGATTTAATTATATGTTGTTATATTAAATATTAAAAGTCGACTGCAAAATATAATAATTTATTAGCTCCAGTATCTATTTTGATGAATCTTGTAATCTGTGGACTTTATGCTAAATAATCTATTGGGAAATAATACCACAAAAAGTACAAGAGACTCTAAATGAATAAAAAACTTTCTGTAAAATTTTGATAATTTTTAGAAGTCAGGAGCTATTTTGAATTATTTTTGTAACTAATAAAGTAAGTTACAATTATTATCTAGAAACAATTAAAAAGGGGAATTTTAGAGGCCCGAAAGTGTTTCTCTACAAAATCCATTTACCTTTTACAGTCAATGAAAACCAGAAAAAATATTGAAGTATATCTAACACTGTGAACTATTTTATTAGGTTCAAGTGGGAAGATACGGTGAGTTCATAGCCCCATTTTCTAACCGTTTTGATATTCAGTAAAGTTTTGGGGGAAAAAGCATACGATTTTGGTTGATGTATTTTTGATTTACTTGAGTTACCCACTGTCATTTGTGATACAACATTAGTTCGAATGAGGAACCGTCTGGTAATATTAGTAACGCTACTTAGGAGAATTAGTATCAACCGAATGAGGGTTGTTACTATTTTCCTATCTAACCGAATGAGGGTTAGGATGCAATATTACTCGATTTTGTGAATTATTTCGTGACAGTATGATTATGTTTGTGCAGGTTTGGTTGTAACTAATACATCAACAAAATAACTTTGTTATATATAAAACCTATGTCTCACCAACATCTTTGTTGACTTATTGAGTATGCTTTTCAGGAATCAATGACTAACTCATTTGACTTCAGTTTTGATGTCTATAATGACTGGGGAGAAATTGTGGGAAGGGTTTGTGTCACCCTAACAGTCAACATTATTGACTTTAGTGTGTACGTGGATGCTCATTTCCACCGTATTTGAAGGACATGCTGTAGTTAAAAGTAGTTAGAATTGCATCAAATTTTGAAATCTTATGTAATAGATGTAATTCCCGAATATTATGAATAAAGCATGTCATAAGTTGTTGTTTTATTTAATGATATTTCTACGTGTTATTCCGCTATAATTAATACACTCTGATAAAAGCTAGTCACACCCGAACATCGTTTCGCGCTTTCACCGAGATGTGACAGGTGGTATCAGAGCCATTGGTTATAGAGAATTAGGTATCATAACAATACCTAGACTATAACCATAAGCTCAGATTAAATTTATTTTAGTTATGTGATACATATGTGAAATTCTGTGATTATAATTTTGGTTATAACTATATGACTAACTAATTAAGAATTATTATAAGAACAGTTGGGCAGCATGAATTCAGATAGTTATCTTCATGAAACTGGTCCTGTCAAGTACTCTGACCTTAGCAACTCTGAGGAAATGACACCTAAACCAGAACCCCAGCAAGCTATGGAAAACTCCTCGACTGGAAGTAAAACCAAAAATTCTATATCCGACGTGCCCCAGTACAGGTAGGGGATATACAATAAGACTCCTAGAAGAAGAAAGTACGACGCGGAAACAGGGTTATAATTAAACAAACTGAAGATATGGAAATACAACAATCTCAATCTGACACTCTCAAGGATAAAGATGAGATAACCAGACAACAAGAGTTAGATCAGACAAAAGCAGCCAAGCAGACCCTAAGAAACTCAAGAAGATTCAACTAGGAATTTGGAAGATCTAGAAAGACATTAAGAAACTCAAGGCATCTAAAAAGAACATCTTTGCAAATGTGGGAATGGATTCGCAAGAATTAGAGGATTGTAGTCTAACTTAGAATAAAGTAAAATAAGAGCTTAAATGATACATGTATTTCTGGACTAAGTATTTGTTTGATTATGTGTGAAAATGACTTTGTGTTGAAATATTTTATTAACATACTAACGTTATGAATTCACTATAGTGAATCATGCCGCCAAAAAGAAACAGTCAACTAGTCAGAAGAACAGCTCGAGTGGGACGGCCTAGAACCCGACTTGGGGAGGAAACACGGGTAAACACTGACACCAATGAAAGTGATAGAATTTCCCAAATGATAGCCAGCAGCTAGAAGCAACTTACCTACCCTAATAAACCAGCTCCAGCAAACCTTAAACATAGGAAAACACTCACGGCAACCAGAAGAACCTGAAAACATCAACCTTGGAGAACGTCATGAAATAGAAATTCCAGTAGAAAATTTCCAGAGGGTGTTCTTACAAAACCTTTATGTCTGTAAACCTCGGGATTTTGATGGAAAAGGAGGAGCTGTGCAAGCTTTAAGATGGCTGGATGAGATAGAAGGAGTTTAGAAATCAGCAACTGTGCTAAGAATTTCAAAACCTTATTTGCCTCACACTCATTAAAAGGGAAGCCCAATCCTGGTGGAAGATGGAAGTACTCACTAAAGGTAAGGATATATGAATAAAATAAGTTGGGACGAATTCAGGAAACTGGTAGTAGAAAAATACTGTCCCTATAATGAGATAGAAAAATTAGAAACTGAATTCCTAGCCTTAGAAATGAAAGGTGCAGCACATCGGGATATACCGATAGTTATAATGAATTATCTAGGCTAGTACTCACCTAATAACCCCAGAAACAAAGAGGATAGGAAGATACATTTGGGGACTAGTACCACAGATAAGAGGACTGGTAAATTTGCAAGAGCCAAAATTCAGGAAGTAGTAGCCCTATCAGAAAGCCTAACCGATGAAATGATCAGAAATGGATCATTAAGCAAACCCCAGATAGGAGAAAAGAGAGAAAGTGGAATGAAAATCAATTTGAAAGAAGATTTGGAGAAAACCCTCAAAGAAAGTAACCCGACCCTCACCCAGAAACTTCTTAGGAACAGCTCAAGGAAGGAAAATGGATAAGCCTCAATGCAACGTCTGTCAAAAGTATCATACCGGAAACTGTATGGCTGTAAGTTGTTACAACTGCAAAAAGAAAGGCCATGTCGCCCGAGACTGCAAAAGTCCTGCCAACCCTAAAACCGTCTGTTTTCAGTGTGGCAGTGAAAATCATTTTCGCAACGAATGTCCGCAACGCAAGGGCAAGGCTCCTATGAACCAGAATAACCCTCGTGGAAGAGCCTTGTGATGCAAGCTGATGAAACTCGTCACGAACCAGAAACAGTAACGGGTACGTTCCTTATCAATAACCAGTACGCCAAAGTATTATTTGATACAGGAGCAACTCGCCAATTTTGTTTCGCATACCTTTAGACCATCACTAGGTGTGATATCTGAGAAATTAAGTATAATTATTTGGTAGAATTGGCTGATGGTAAAGTGATAGAAGTGATGAAATCATCCCTAACTGCATTCTGAATCTTGATGATAATTGTTTTATATAGATTAATTCCTATTAAGTTAGGGGGATTTGATGTTGTGATTGGAATGGGATTGGTTAAGTAAAAATCATGCTGAAATCATTTGTGATAAGAAAATGGTAAAATTTCCTTTGATTAAGGGAAATAAAACCTTAAGCATATATGGTGATAGGTCCAATGAATGATGATAAAATTGATCTCCTGTGAAAAAGCTCAGAAATGTTTAGCTTTTCTAGCTCACGTAATTGATACAAAACTGATAAAGGAAAATTGGAAAAGTTCCTGTTATAAAAGATACCCTGATGTCTTTCCAGATGAACTACCTGGATTACCACCCCCTCGACAAGTAGAAATTAAAATAGAATTAATGCCCGGAACAGCCCCTATTGCTAAAGCCCCTTATCGGTTAGCACCAACTGAAATGAAGAGCTTATGAGCACTACAGGAATTATTAGATAAGGGATTTATACGTCCAAGTGTGTCACCTTGGGGAGCAACAGTTCTATTGTTAAAAAGAAAGATGGAACATTTAGAATGTGTATTGATTACAGGGAATTAAATAAGGTTACTATAAAGAATAGGTATCCTCTCCCTAGGATTGATGACTTATTTGATCATTACAAGGATCTAGTTATTTCTCCAAAATAGATCTAAGATCTGGGTATCACCAATTAAGAGTTCAGGATGATGACATATCAAAACTGCATTTAGAACCAGATAGGACAATATGAATTCCTTGTGATGCCATTTGGTTTAACCAATGCTCCGACAGTATTATGGACTTAATGAATAGAGTATGTAAACCCTATTTAGATAAGTTTGTAATAGTATTCATAGATGATATCCTAATCTTCCAAGGAATAAGGAAGATCATGAGCAGCAACTAAGGTTAACTTTGGAATTACTATACGAAAGGAAAGGTTATACGCAAATCTCTCAAAAATGTGAATTTTGGAAAAGGGAAGTGCAATTTCTAGGACACGTAGTAATCAGAAGGGAATCCAAGTTGACCCAGCTAAAATAGAAGCAGTTAAAAAGTGGGAAGTTCAAAAAAACCCCAACAGAGATACGGCAATTCTTAGGTTTAGCAGGATATTACAGAAGATTTATAGAAAACTTCTCAAGGATAGCTCAACCTCTGACAGAACTGACCCAGAAAGACAAAAAGTATGTGTGGGGAGAAAAACAGGATGAAGCTTTTGAATTTCAAAGGAAAATTGTGTAGTGCACCTATACTAGCTTTACCAGAAGGAACAAGATAATTTTGTTGTATTATGATGCATCTCGTCAAGGTTTTGGATGTGTCTTAATGCAGAAAGATAAAGTAATTGCATACGCGTCTAGACGCTTAGGGGTAGTGAGAAAAATTTACTACTCATGATCTAGAATTAGGAGCCGTAATATTTGCATTAAAGATTTGGAGACAACCTGTATGGAACAAAATGCATCATCTATACAGATCATAAAAGTCTACAACACATCTTTGATCAGAAGATGTTGAATATGAGACAAAGAGATGGGTGGAATTACTAAGTGATTATGATTGTGAGATCAAGTACCACCCCGTAAGGCAAATGTAGTTGCTGATGCGTTAAGCAGAAAAGAAAGAAGTAAACCTCTTGGGAGTGCTATGAAAATGGAACTACAGTCGATCTATTCCAGATTCAGGAAGCTCAACCGAAGACATGTCAAAGTTAAAAGGACAATTAAAAGACTTGGAGGGAGGAAGAGATGGAATCTTAAGATTTAAGAACAGGATTTGGATACCAGATAATGAAATGATTAGAACAGCAATTCTACAAGAAGCTCATAAAACAAGGTATTCTGTACATCCAGGGAATAACAAAATGTACAAGGATCTGAAGAATCAATATTGGTGGCCAGGAATGAAGGGATCAGTTGGAAAATTTGTAGAACAATGTGATGTATGCTCCAGAATAAAAGCGGAACACCAGAGACCTGCAGGATGCCTCAGCAACCAGAAATCCCAGAATGGAAGTGGGACCAAATCACAATGGATTTTATAACCAAGTTACCAAGAACCAGGAATGGTTATGACACAATATGGGTTATAGTGGATAGGTGACCAAGTCAGCTCACTTTTACCTATATGTGAAGATTATAAATTGAAAGACTGGCAAGGATTATAAAGGAAATTGTATCCAGACATGGAATTCCCCTATCCATCATATCAGATAGAGACAGTAGGGTTACCTCTAGGTTTTGGCAAACCCTACAAAAAGCCTTAGGAACCCAAGTGAACCTCAATAAGCTTACCATCCACAGACAGATGGACAAAGTGAAAGAAACTATACAAACTTTGGAAGATATGTTAAGAGCTTGTGCTCTAGATTTTGGTGGAAGTGGGATAGTCATCTACCTCTAATAGAATTCTCATACAACAATGGTTACCACTCTAGTATAGGAGTAGCTCCGTTTGAAGCTCTATACGGACGAAGAAAGTGTAGATCACCATTATGTTGGAACGAAATAGGAGAAAAGCAGCTCACAGGTCCTGAACTAATCCAGGAAACTACAGTAAAATTTCTGACATCAAGAACAGATAAAGGCAGCACGTGATCGATAAAAGAGTTATGCAGATAAACGAAGAAAACCCTTGGAATTTCAAGTAGGTGACAGGGTTTACCTGAAGATATCACCGTCCAAAGGAATCTTTCGATTCGGAAAACCCAGTAAGCTAAATCCTAGGTATATTGGTCCATTTAAAAATTACTAACAGAATTGGTCCTGTGGCATATAGGTGGAATTACATAAGAATTAAGTGAAGTCCATAACACTTTTCATGTGTCCACCTCAAGAAATGCTTAACCAACGAAAATTGGTTGTGCCAATGCAAGAAATACAAGTTGATAAGAAATTGCATTTTGTAGAAGAACCAACAGCTATCGTAGGAAAAGAAATAAAGAAATTAAGGAGAAGTAAAATTCCAATAGTAAAAGTCAGTGGAATGCAAAAAGAGATCAGAATACACCTGGGAAAGAGAAGATGAAATCAAAAAGAAGTACCCCACCTATTTGGAGGTAATACTTATTTAAATTTCTAAAGCATACTCCACTGAATTTGGGACGAAATCTTGTAACGGGGGGGAGGAGAATGTAAACAACCTTAAAAAAATTTTTTTTAATATTTATAGGTATATGATGTTATTAATTATAAAATGTTATGGTGTATATACAAACTTTTCGTAGGGTTTGAATATCACCTAATACATGAACCAAATATATGTATATTTAATATACATATGATTATATGCTATAGGTTTATAAAAGAATCATTTAGGTGATGTATTTCACGTGTATATATACATAGCTTAAAATCCATATATGCATATATATATATAATAAACTTACGGGACATATACATATATAGATATATATAAACTCACGGGCACCTATACATATATATGTATACACAAACATACCAAAACAAATCTAACCAAACCACCAATCTAAGCATTATCCAATGAATGAAAGTTAATATATTAAGAATCCAAATGCCATGTTTTATTAACCAAAAGAAAAAGCAATCCCTAAGCTATTCTTAGGTTCATGCATGTACATACCAAGACCACCCCCTATACCCACTATTCACATTGTAAGGTCAAATCACTAGCTATCTTATACTATGTTATTTCATCCTTAAAACCTCCAATTTCAACAAACCTCTCGGTGTTTTTGAACCCAAAAACCGCCACCTTGCTTAACCATTGCCACCTCCCTCTGGACACTCCCTAAAACCAACACCTTGCCAAGACTAGGTGGTGACTCACCTTAGCCATGGAATAAACACAATTATGATGTTGGAGAAGATAGTCAAACCTAGAGGCTATATATACCCTCTCCACTTCATAAGTTACAAACACCAAAAACCAAATTCTCTCTTGCTCTCTCTCGGATTGTCTTCAAAACCGCCAACATCCACATTCGAGCACCACAACCAACCTCTTCCATCTCCTCTCTCGGTTTATCATAGACACACAACACCACCCCCACCGATTACTACCACCTCCAAGCACCTTCTGCCCCTCTCATTCCTCGGTTTGCTTCTCAAACACCATCACCATCAACCTACTTTCTCCCACCCTCGGATTCATCCACAACCGAAACCACACAAAACTTACATCACTAGCTTCGGTTATCATCATTCACAGCCGTGTTCCAAGTTCTAGGAAGCTTAGACATCATCCAAAAACATCCAAAGGTAATAAAAGATATAATATATGTTACAAAACATATATACATACATACATATCGATATGTATATATAAATGGGTTTAGTCACCTAAAACCAATTTAGGGAGACTAAAACCATTAGTTTTGAGTACTAAAAGTTCCAAAATCCAGGAACTTGTATGTGACAAAAATAATTGAATTTTTATAAAATTTTAACATAAATAGTAAGAAAAATCAAACAAATATTTAATGAAAGCAATTGTGGAATAAACATGAAAAATTAGTTTTTATACTGAAATAATAAACTGGAGATTTTGATATAATTTTGATAAACAAAATATTTATATAAATATTTTAGAATAGAAAATAGAAGAAATGCCCAAAAATATAATAAATTCGGTAAATTTTGATAAAATCTCAGAATGATTCTTTTAGGTATCAAAGCCTCTGGTATTATTTAGAATTTTATACTTATTATGATTAAATACGAATTTATTATGTTCTGAAAAATAAATCATAATAATATGTAAAGGACATAAAAATTTGGATGAAATCATAGACGGAATATTACAACATATAGTGCAGAATATATAATTTATGATTTATGGAATAGTATAACTATTTTTGCTAAATATTATGATTATGAGGAAACTACAGAAACTGTTATATACGATTTGGACTATAGACTAAATATATGAGTTTGGTTCTGTATAAGAAGCCTCTGTAAAAAATCTTGGAATTTCATTCATGAACAAAATATTTTTAACTATTATTGGGAACATTTGGAAATTCACAGAATATAATCTGTTAATATTTGGACTCTATAAAAATTATGTGATGCTATGGACTATTGGCGAAATTCTATGAATTATAACGAATTATGGACACAATGAATATTTGATGAATATTGAGATTATTGTGAAAAATTATAGAAACTATTCTCTTTGGACTTGGACTGTGATTTAATTATATGTTGTTATATTAAATATTAAAAGTCGACTGCAAAAATATAGAATTTATTAGCTCCAGTATATTTTTGATGAATTCTTGTAATTTGTCGACTTTATGCTAAATAATCTATTGGGAAATAAATAACATAAAAAATTACAAGAGACTCTAAATGAATTAAACAAGTTTCTGTAAAATTTTGATAATTTTTAGAAGTCAGGAGCTATTTTTGAATTATTTTTGTAACTAATAAAGTAAGTTACAATTATTATCTAGAA
>CM044011.1:69039194-69084194 GCA_024085815.1 Flaveria linearis
AGATATCAAAATAAACAGACATGACGATAATCAGAGAATTGACAGAAATCAAAAATAAACAGACAGGACGCTAATCAGAGAATTGACAGATATCAAAAATAAACAGACATGACGATAATCGAGAATTGACAGATATCAAAAATAAACAGTCATAGCCATATATCAGATATAACATACCCGAGCTAATAATCATATCATATAATAACTGAACAGGGGGGCACGGGTAGCGAGCCGTGAACCAATGTGAAATGGAGTATGGGCAGGACATACAGAACATCACCAGAGTCCTGAATGGATGGTGTGTAACCATCCATCAGGAAATAACAGAACTAGCCTAGGATCGATCCATACGCCTCTGAGGAAATAATAATATAACCAGACATAATTTCAGAGTCCTTTAGAGACGCCGTGAACTCAGCTCACGCCACGGTTGGTGCCACGTTATCGATGCCGCAATAACGCGTCTTGGTCACCCCAGATAGGGAGAGCTCGGGAACAAATTCAGAATATATAATATAGTAGTCAAGCTACTTATAACAGAAACAAAGGCAAATTATCAGTGTATGACAGGAATCAAAACGGGAGATAAACAGAAATCAAATACGGGACAGGAATCATAAATTTGTACTACAAAGTAACAGAAACAAAAAGTAAATACTTATGAAATAAAGAAACAGAATCCGTACTACTAAGTAACGGAACGAAAGTGAATATTATGATAACAAGAAAACAGATATATAATCATATCATAACATAAGAACATGTGATAATGAGTTCAATTCAGTAAATCTAATCACAGGTAAAATAATACTAAATTCAAAGTGGCATGACAAAAATAATAATGAATCATGATATCAATAGATGTACGGACCAACTGAAACGGACAGAAATATCAAAGACGTTCAGGAATTTCAACGGACGGTGGAAATCAAAGGGTTTCCTTAATCAATCGAATACCACAACAATAATGAGTGAGGTAAGAACGTACCTATACACGAGTGACAATATCCAGAAACAAGGTCTAGACTCGGTTAACACCGCAAGAACTGGTATCCTTAAACAATTCTGAGCTTGATAAAGAAAAAGGATGATCACCAACAAAGCAATCCTAACTCTCACACGGTTTACGTACTCAATTCCACTCGATCTCACCGAGTTCTTGTTGTTGGCTATCCGTTGACCTCGATTGACCATGCTTTGACCGGGGTTAACCTAATCCAATACGCACCAAGATTACATGCAACACTACAACATTGATATCTCATAACCAAACGAAACTATAACCACAATATACGTTACCATATACTTCGGTTTTTGCCTTGAATCTAACATGCATCCACAAGAGTACCCTTAGATCACACCACTAGCCTTTACCAACATCATCACCTTCGGTTACACCTCCATTACCAAAACAAAACAACAACCACAGCCACAAGCAGCCAACAAACATCAACACCTACTGCCACATCCGTCCTCTGACCTCAATACAGCCAACAACAACCATCGCCACCATCACGGACCATCACCAGTGCAGCATCACCTGCAGCCACCCGAACATCACCATCACCACGGCCATCAAAGCCCCAAATCATAACCACAGACACATGCATACATTTCCCGGTCACCAACAGCCCCAAAACCACAACCACAACAACATGCATACTATTCCACGGTCATCAACAGCCCCGAACCGCCACTATGAACCTCGCCCTGCCTTTCCCCTGAACCGACATCACCATCGCTGCTGCCTATCATTCACAACCATAAATCACAGCTAACAATTACAGATTACCTCACCATCCGTGGCTCCGATCTGTACAGATCTGCACATGGAACCCAAGATCTCACTGATTTGCAGTATGTAGTTCAAGAAATCAAAAAGACGAATGAACTACATCGGTTCTAGAGGTACCTTACCGAGAAAGAGAGGCAGTGGGGGCGGTCCTAGGCACCTTCGGCCTATTCACAGCGAACAAAGCCACTACCAGCATCCATCGCGACCACCCTCATCACCATCGGCCTCGCCGGCCTAACATCGCGACCCCGCAACTGATCGAGCTTCACATCCAAACATCCACCATTAACCTTCACAACCCCAATCTTCAACCACAATCGGTTCGGCCTCCATCGACCCGACAACCCCCCCCAATGTAACCACAGCCACCCGGACCACCACCGATAACCCACATCACCACCGTCGCTTGCGATTCGACCTTCGACCGAGCTTTCGCCGTCGATTCCGTGGCTTGTTGTGTTTTAGAGAACTTAAGACCACCACCGTGACCGCAGGGAGAGAGGGAGTCGAGAGGGGGTGAGGTCGTCGCCGGAGCTTCGAGTGGATGGCCGGTATCGGCCGCCGGAGGCCGGTGGTTGGCCGGATCGAAGGGAACAGAGGGGGAGAAGGGGGAGGTCGCGGCCTCTTTCTCTCTTCTCTGAGTTTTTGTTTTCAAAACCCTAGAATGAGAGGAAAATCTATTTATATAGTCGGTTTAGTGGTGGGTTCGTTAATTGGTCAGTTCGCATCGCGTTCGGATCAGTTTCTCACGTATGGTTCTAAATTTCGCTTCTCGCTAGATTCCACTACAGAAAACGTTATAAACATTCCGAGATTATAAATTTTATCGTATTTCGTACGTGCCGAAACATTAAACGAGTTGTAAGTTATCGCGTATTTAACACATTAAACGGTTTTACGCGTTTTTCCTCGAATGAACGCTTTTATTATTATATTTTATTTTATTATTATTATTATTTTTTTTTATGGTATTATAATTCTACCCTCTTAAAAAATTTCGTCCACGAAATTGCTAGGTACAGATCGAACAAGATATGACATAACGTACGCGGAGTACTGTGATGTTCAAGAAACTGATAACTGATAACTTCATAACTGATAACAGGAACATATATATAAGATATAACTAAGAGGTAACAGATACGGATATTGAGAACGGATTTCATCTTCTACCTCCCATGTAGCTTCGCGTTCGGAATGATTTTTCCATAATACTTTAACAAAGGAACAGTTTTCCTATGCATAATGCGTTCTTGTCGGTCAAGGATAGCTTCTGGTTCTTCTTCGAATGATAAGTCTTCACGAATCAAATGAAGTGGATATTAACACGTGAAGAGGATGACAATGGTACCCCCTTAAAAGAGATACATGAAAAACGTTATGCATATATGACCGCTGAGGTGGTAATGCTAAACGATACGAGACCTCACCAACTCTTTCTAGGATTTCAAATGGTCCGATAAATCGTGGACTAAATTTCCCTTTAAGACCAAAACGTATATTCTCAAAAGTCTGTATGTACTTTCACTTTGATTATATGACCTTTATTTCTATAATTTAACTATTCTTACTTTCTAGTTATAGCCAATTCCTAATTCTGATTATTTCTAACTTGTCTTGGGGTCCTAGGGCACACTTATGGTAATGGTCGGAACTCCAACCTTCTTAATGTCCCCGTTTAACACATGTTAGCTTAATCGTATCAATCAACATAGCTAGGTTCACAACATTGGCATTAAAACAAATCATCTAAACCATCAGAGAGGCTTATTCTACTACTTACTAGATTTTTTTTTCCAGTGTCCTTCTTAATTCTATTTGGTCTAATGTCATAAGGTATGACATCAGTTTTATCAATTCATGGCGTTTGTCAGTATAAGGAGCACGACTTAAACCTACCATTGCATGATTTTAGAATTACATTCTAATTTTTGCATTTCATTCCTTAGGTAATAGTAACCCTATTTATAAACATCACCGTATACTAAGAATGTGCTTAAAACGGTTACACGACACCCTAATTTTTCTTAGCATATATTCCAAAGAATAACGTAATGTATGTATAAAGAGTATCATCACCCTTCTATATTCCTGTAGTCCACTTTCATTCTAAGCATTCAATCAGCCCCTCAGTTACTGAAATGCTAAGTGGAAGAACATCTCTTAAAAGATAAAATTAGAATTATGATTGGAAATACCATGAAAGCTCTAAATAGGACAGGGCTTAAGTAACAGTAGGTAAATTACAAGCACCTAAGTACAATATGTCTAATGATAGCTGCCTATCCTTCATACTTTCAGGATTTCAGGTATAACCATGTCAGGGTAAGTACTAGGGAAGCAAGTCTCTCTTTAAATTAGGACAAGTGTAGCTTAGATTACCAAATGGAACACGTCAAGGTAACTTGATTCATATGCCTTAAAGGCTATATATTGACCACAGTAACTTCACGTGCTATAATAGTAGCAATCTTACGGCCAGAGTTTCTAGACCGTGAACGGATTTGACGAGAAGTCATTCTGAAAGTTCATTAAGAATTTTCATGGAAATATGTTCTATGAGAACCGAGGCTTTCTTGCTCAACGTGTAGGAATGATGACTTACACGGACTACAATGTTACCACCCGACCAGATTCACCGGACTTAGCATGCACGACAAATTACAATTACGTGTGCACCCGTAATGGTAAGTTGTTTTGCATGATCACCACGGTTCCTCCTATTGGGTTAACATATCTTGACAAGTATAGTGATCATTAGTGATAGAGTACCAAATATGTATGTATTATATCGGGAAAACGAAATCAAGGAAAAGAATTATTCAACACGACAATGATGTTCCGAGTGTATTTGTTTGATTCGTGAATCAAAGCGAGTACGTTGGCTAATCAAAGTATTGAGTCAATCACAACTTTGTTGAAGACATGTGTACCTATAAGCAGATACTCATTCCGAGAGTTCCCAGGTAAGGTAAACAGGTCCATCGGTTGATTTGGATTTATACGAATACCTTGCCTAGACAGAAACCTCGAGATAGGCATCACACTCTTCCAGCATTACATGTTTCAAGTTGTAAGACACAGACTTTGGCTAATTTGAAAACCACGAATAACGGTTCAAAGCTCATTTTGAAAACCACTAGGCACGATGATAAGTGTAGATCCACATGTCGTCGATAAATACAATGACGAACTTATCGAGAAACTTGCGAAAGACTCGGTTCATTAGGTCCATGAATACGGCCGGGGCATTAGTTAACCTGAATGGCATAACCAGGAACTCATAGTGACCATACCAAGTACGGAAAGCAGATTTAGGGACATCAGAATCTTTGATCTTTAGTTGATGGTAACCAGACCTCAATTCGATTTCAGATAAACACTTTGCACCCTGAAGCTGATCAAATAAATCATCGATACGAGGTAGAGGGAAACGATTTCGAATAATGATCTTATTTAATTCCCAGTAGTCAATGCAAAGCCTCATAGTCCCATCTTTCTTCTTACAAACAAAGCTAGTGCACCCCAAGGTGAGACACTTGGTCTAATAAATCCTAGATCCAATAACTCCTGTAGCTGCTCCTTTAGTTCCTTGAGTTCAAGTGGTGCCATACGATATGGAGCCTTGGAAATCGGTTCAGTACCGGGAATAAGATCAATAGTGAATTCCACCTCGCGGCTGGTGGAAGTCCAGGTAACTCCTTAGGAAAACATCGGGAAAATCACAACAATCGGATAATCAGATATGTTCGGCTTTTCAGAAGATGTAGCTTTCACTGAAGCTAGGAAGCCCACGCAACCGTGCGATAAGAGTTTCTGAGCCTTAAACGCAGAGATGATTTTCAACGATTTCCGAGACTGAGTCCCTTGATAAACGATTCAGGGTACTGAGGATTCCCAAATAAAACACGACGAGTCTGGCATTCAATAGTAACGTGATGTCGAGTTAACCCGTCCACACCAAGTATGACATCAAAGTCACTCATTTGCATATGAAACAATCAGCTTTACGAATAATAGACTCGATTCTGATCGGACAATCTCTATAGACATGCAAGATGATAGTTGAATCTCCTAATGGAGTAGTAATAGTCAAAGCGTGCTCTAAAGCAGTCGGTGCAGTCATTAAGTACTTGGCAAACAAAAGTGATACGACAGAATACGTAGCGCCCATATCAAATAAGACATAGATATCCCGCTTCCCCATGCAAAGGGTACCGGAGATCATACCTAGGGCATTTACTATCAGTATCGGATAAGACATATATATGTATACAATACGTCCTCAACACCAAGTACCTCAAACAATTTCTCAATATGATTGATCCAATTTTGCACCTCGACCGGATCACTAGAAGTACTGAAAGACTTAAGACTTTGCTTCCGAAAACGTTCCAACCAGACATGAATACCATCACGGGGTGGTGGTGTATTATCACCGGAAGGTGCTCCTGTGTTGTTCCTGCCAGAAGGTGGCTCTGAGTTATTTCCACCGGGTGGAGATCCTGTGTTGTTTCCTTCCGAATTCGCCTGTTGCATCCGCTGGATGACTGTTTGAGCAGTCTGAGTCATCAGATTAGGGAGCATCCCCGAAATAACAGTGTCGACAACATTAGCGACCAGTGCTTCTAAGTTTGCATTAGACGAGGGGCCATTCGAGTTATTACGGTTGTTCACACGTCTCTTAGAGCCATCAAATGAAGATATACGTGTGAACACTAGAATTTAGATTGGGAACAAAAATTAGATCCTAACCCAACGTCTACCCATTACCTCACAAGTTTATTTTAATGTTTAAGTTTTCTACAGGAAAGAGCCTTTGCTCTGATACCACAACTGTAACACCCCGGCCCGGATAGGGCTGACGTGTCACTAATACGGATATCAAATCAAACGCATTCCCATTATTAAAACGATTACAAGTTCAAATCCAAAACCTAATTAAGATGTTCAATACATCAATTAAAGTAACAGATAATCTTGGTCTTCAATTCACTCTTCACTGGTTTCCCGGATTACCCTGCTGACCTGACGTGCATGAAAACAAAAGCACGCCTGAGCATAACGCTCAGTGAACGGAATAGCGAATAACAAAAATCAACAGATATGCTGATAATCAAAGAATTGGCAGATATCAAAAATACAGACATGATGATAATCAGAGAATTGACAGATATCAAAAATAAACAGACATGACGATAATCAGAGAATTGACAGATATCAAAAATAAACAGACATGACGATAATCAGAGAATTGACAGATATCAAAAATAAACAGACATGACGATAATCAGAGAATTGACAGATATCAAAATAAACAGACATGACGATAATCAGAGAATTGACAGATATCAAAATAAACAGACATGACGATAATCAGAGAATTGACAGATATCAAAAATAAACAGTCATAAGCCATATATCAGATATAACATACCCCGAGCTAATAATCATATCATATAATAACTGAACAGGGGGGACACGGGTAGCGAGCCCGTGAACCAATGTGAAATGGAGTATGGGCAGACATACAGACCATTCACCAGAGTCCTGAATGGAATGGTGTGTAACCATCCATCAGGAAATAACAGAACTAGCCTAGGATCGATCCATACGCCTCTGAGGAAATATAATATAACCAGACATAATTTCAGAGTCCTCTTTAGAGACGCCGTGAACTCAGCTCACCGCCACGGTTGGTGCCACGTTATCGATGCCGCAATAACGCGTCTGGTCACCCCAAGATAGGGAGAGCTCGGGTAACAAATTCAGAATATATATATAGTAGTCAAGCTACTTATAACAGAAACAAAGGCAAATTATCAGTGTATGACAGGAATCAAAACGGAGATAAACAGAAATCAAATACGGACAGGAATCATAAATTGTACTACAAAGTAACAGAAACAAAAGTAAATACTTATGGAAATAAAGAAACAGAATCCGTACTACTAAGTAACGGAACGAAAGTGAATATTATGATAACAAGAAACAGATATATAATCATATCATAACATAAGAACATGTGATAATGAGTTCAATTCAGTAAATCTTAATCACAGGTAAAATAATACTAAATTCAAAGTGGCATGACAAAAATAATAATGAATCATGATATCAATAGATGTACGACCAACTGAAACGGACAGAAATATCAAAGACGTTCAGGAATTTCAACGGACGGTGGAAATCAAAGGGTTTCCTTAATCAAATCGAATACCACAACAATAATGAGTGAGGTAAGAATCCGTACCTTATACACGAGTGACAATATCCAGAAACAAGGTCTAGACTCGGTTAACACCGCAAGAACCTGGTATCCTTAAACAATTCTGAGCTTGATAAAGAAAAAGGATGATCACCAACAAAGCAATCCTAACTCTCACACGGTTTACGTACTCAATTCCACTCGATCTCACCGAGTTCTTGTTGTTGGCTATCCGTTGACCTCGATTGACCATGCTTTGACCGGGGTTTAACCTAATCCAATACGCACCAAGATTACATGCAACACTACAACATTGATATCTCATAACCAAACGAAACTATAACCACAATATACGTTACCATATACTTCGGTTTTTGCCTTGAATCTAACATGCATCCACAAGAGTACCCTTAGATCACCACACTAGCCTTTACCAACATCATCACCTTCGGTTTACACCTCCATTACCAAAACAACAACAACCACAGCCACAATCGCAGCCAACAACCATCAACACCTACTGCCACATCCGTCCTCTGACCTCAACTACAGCCAACAACAACCATCGCCACCATCACGGACCATCACCAGTGCAGCATCACCTGCAGCACACCCGAACATCACCATTACCACGGCCATCAACAGCCCCAAATCATAACCACAGCAACATGCATACATTTCCACGGTCACCAACAGCCCCAAAACCACAACCACAACAACATGCATACTATTCCACGGTCATCAACAGCCCCGAACCGCCACTATGAACCTCGCCCTGCCTTTCCCCTGAACCCGACATCACCATCGCTGGCCTATCATTCACAACCATAAATCACAGCTAACAATTACAGATTACCTCACCATCCGTGGCTCCGATCTGTACAGATCTGCACATGGAACCCAAGATCTCACTGATTTGCAGTATGTAGTTCAAGAAATCAAAAGACGAATGAACTACATCGGTTCTAGAGGTACCTTACCGAGAAAGAGAGGCAGTGGGGGCGGTCCTAGGCCACCTTCGGCCTGTTCACAGCGAACAAAGCCACTACCAGCATCCATCGCGACCACCCTCATCACCATCGGCCTCGCCGGCCTAACATCGCGACCCCGCCAACTGATCGAGCTTCACATCCACAACATCCACCATTAACCTTCACAACCCAATCTTCAACCACAATCGGTTCGGCCTCCATCGACCCGACAACCACCCCCAATGTAACCACAGCCACCGTCGACCACCACCGATAACCACATCACCACCGTCGCTTGCGATTCGACCTTCGACCGAGCTTTCGCCGTCGATTCCCGTGGCTTTGTTGTGTTTTAGGAGAACTTAAGACCACCACCGTGACCGCAGGGGAGAGGGAGTCGAGAGGGGGTGAGGTCGTCGCCGGAGCTTCGAGTGGATGGCCGGTATCGGCCGCCGGAGGCCGGTGGTTGGCCGGATCGAAGGGAACAGAGGGGAGAAGGGGAGGTCGCGGCCTCTTTCTCTCTTCTCTGAGTTTTTGTTTTCAAAACCCTAGAATGAGAGGAAAATCTATTTATATAGTCGGTTTAGTGGTGGGTTCGTTAATTGGTCAGTTCGCATCGCGTTCGGATCAGTTTCTCACGTATGGTTCTAAATTTCGCTTCTCGCTAGATTCCACTACAGAAAACGTTAAACATTCCGAGATTATAAATTTTATCGTATTTCGTACGTGCCGAAACATTAAACGAGTTGTAAGTTATCGCGTATTTAACACGTTAAACGGTTTTTACGCGTTTTTCCTCGAATGAACGCTTATATTATTTATTTTATTATTATTATTATTATTTTTTTTTTTTATGGGTATTATAATAACTCATAGTAAAATTCTAACATAAGCAATAACTAAATTCCATAGCAAATCAGGAGCAAAAGCTGTGGTGATACCTATGGCTAACATCCATGGTAGAATCGGTAGCAACACAATGTGGCATATTGTATTTAACCAAATTGTAGCAAAAACTGAAAATAAATTGTACATATCCAAATTATAGCAAGAACTGTAAGAAATTTTCATAGCCAAAGCGTAGCTAAATATGTAGTTAAAACTCGTAGCAAAACTGTAGCAACATTCTGCAGCAATATTAGTAACCGGATCCACGCAAATATTGTTAGATCTAGATTGTATAGGGCTAGATCATTTTTGTATAGGCTTAGTACTTGAAAATCAAGTCTTGTAATTAATATTTGTAACAGTCAAAATATATATATATATATATGTGATTTAAATCTATAGGATAACCCCATATATATGTGTGTTGATTTGTGACTTGACAGGGAAAAACAATATCTTGGATGGATTTCCTGAAATTGACCAAGTGTAGGAAACATCTACGGATGAACAATTTTGTTAATCCGTAGATATGTTTCTTATAAGACCAAATGACCAAGTACATGTTCCTACGGATGATCAAGTACTATGAAGTGAAGACTCCTACGGAAGAAGGATTTCCTAAGGAAGAACAACTTTGCTACGGAAGACCAAATCATCTACGGAAGAACAAATGTTCTGCGGACGACAAAGTTTCTGCGGAAGATCATTATACTTGTGCTATTGGAAATTCCAAGAAGTCAAACAAGTCAACTCAATCAATAACAAATCCCGAGAGATCTGGTGTTTCCTTAACCGACTCAAATCATCTATAAATATGAGTCCTAGGTTTCACATCTCGATGAACACAATCAATCAATATTACGGCTTCAAGAGTTCATTGTGCAATCCTAACTGCCGTCACATCAACATCAAACATCATTCGATTCACAGAATTCGATTGTTCATAGTCATTCATTATTATTCTTTTGTAATCATTACATTATAGTTAATGAAATACGTTTGAATAATTATTGATTTCGTGTTTATTGTGTTTCTGAGGTTGTGTTCATCATTAGTCATTACAAACAATTAAACGTCAATTAGTGATAATTCCGCGATCATTAAATTGATTTATTTTAATACTGGTAATTCCTGAATCGCGATCCTTGGATTCACAAGTGGTATCAGAGCATTGGTGCTCATTGATTTAGATCAATTGATCTATCAGTATTAAAATTGTTTAATTGATTTTCAAACAATTAAATCAACGACTTGTGTTCAGCAAGCACTGTCTCATTGCTTGTTTGATTTAGATCTATATTCAAATCAATTGAATACTAGATCTGGGTATTTGATAGATTTATCAATTTTAGCATTTAAGTTTTCATTAATTCGTTTGCATTAAACATGAGTACTTTTGGTGGAGGATCATATCAACCGCCAAAGTTGAAAACTAAAGCTGATTTTAAATCCTGGAAGATCAAGTTCAGGAATCATGTGAACTACACAGATTCTGACTTGTGGGAGTCCATCACTCAAGGTCCTTATATTCCACCCACTCTTGGGCCGGATTATAATGACAAAAATCAGCCAATCAGCACTAAAGACCTGCCACCTGATGATGTCAAGAAGGTCAAAGTCGATATTAAAGCATATAGCTTGCTTAGTATGGCTTTACCAGAAGAAATCTTGATCAGGTGTGAAAACTACAAGACAGCAAATTCCCTGTGGAAGATACTCCACACTCTCTGTGAAGGGAGTGATGAGATCCGAAGCATAAGGAAAGACACCCTTAGATCACAGTATGAAACTTTTCATCATATTGAGGGTGAATCAATTCCTCAGCAACTCCATAGATTTATGCAACTTGTTACTGAGATGAACATCTTGGAGTTGAAATATACCACTGAGGAATTAAATAAGAAGATGCTCCACACTTTGCCTGAAAGTTGGAAGCAAACAGTCTCCATGTTCAAGAATACCATAGATCTCAAGACAACTGGTCTGGATACATTGGTTGCTAAGGTAGAAGCTCTTGAACTGGATGAACAATCAAGAAACAAGAGTGTGAGAACTCATGTCTCACCATATCACTTCAAGGAAACCAAAAATGCTGGAAGTGCATTTATCTCAAACAATGAAAGTGATAACTCTTGTACTTTGAGTGATGATGAAGAGGAAGTAAGTTTCTATGCATCCAAACCCACTAAGAAATCATCTCAAAGTAAAACTCAAAAGGAAAAGGGAAGATCTGAAGAGAAAAGGGAAACATCAGCAACTGCAAACTCTTTCAAATAACAAACAATCAGAACCAATAACTGTCATATTGGATTCTGAAGAACAAAAAGCAGCCTTTGCAGCTTTTAGTTCTAGCTTTCAAGCATATCTTGGAAGTTCACTCACATCAGCAAACATCTGTCAGCAAGATTTGGAGGAACTCCCTCCTGATGTAGTAGAAGAGATGGATCTACAGTGGCAGATGGCAATGATTGCTTACAGAGCTAAGCAATATCTGCGGAGAAATAAAAATCTGGCAGCAGCAAGCAAAACATCAAAGATTGGTGTTGATAAATCAAAAGTCAGATGCTTCAAGTGCAATCTCTATGGTCACTTCTCTAGAGAATGCAACCAACAATCATCTCCGCAGTATCAGCATCAGCAGCAACAAAATCAGCAGCAACAACAATATCAGAATCAGCAATCAACCTCTCAAAGATCTCTGCATAGACATCCTCAGCTAACATCCCCACCAGCCACAAATACATCAGCAGGACCAAGCAATTCTAAGGAGACTGGGCTGATCATCCTTCAAGATGGCACATGTGACTGGAGTTTGTATGAGAAGGAAGTGATAGAGGAGAATCAAACACTAATGGCACATATGGAAAACAAAGTTCCTCCTATGGCCAGAGAGGTAAAAGACAGGTTATGTTCATCATCCTGTGTTGAGGAAGTTGAACGATATAGAGTCCATGCTCAACAATTGGCTGATAAAGTAAAAGAAACTATGATTTTAAATGAATCACACTTAAGAGAACAAAAATTATATCAAATCAAAATAAGTTCTTTACAAAAGGATTTAGAAAAAATGTTTCTGAAAATTACAGCCTAAAAGCCCAAGTTGAGCATCTGACCACTTCCTTAACAAAATCCATGGCTGATCATGCATCAACTGAAGTGAAACTTCAGAAGTTTCAATTATCATCTCAACAATATGAGAAGTTGTTAAACTCTCATATTGAATCAAAGAACAGGTCCGGGTTGGGTTATAATGCTGTTGCACCATCTATTAATAATAACTACACACCTTTACCTGAAACAATGACTAACAATTTGTCAAAACATTTTGTGCAAAGCACCAAAATTGACATAAACAACAGTCATGAAGCTGAGATAAGTGAAACTGAATCTACGGAATCTGAATCACTTAAACATAATGAATCAGATTTTGATAAGTATGATGACTTGGATGATTCTGATGAACATGATACTGATCAACTGAACATTGGTAAGAATGTTCAAGTTGAAACTAGTCTTCCGCGGGTACTTGAAGAAGCAAAGCTGCAATATCCTCCAAAGCAACGGAACATGCTGAAGACTATCTGCAAGAGGATTGCTGAATTAAATGAAGGACTTCAAGAACTGCACCTTCACAAAGTTGATAGCTGCGGATCAAGTTCTGAGATACCTTTGTCTTCAGAGAAAGGTAAGAAACAACAAACTTCAACAAAGCAAAAGAAAAATTCAAGTGTTGAAGATCAGAGGAAAAACAAATCTGAAGAATCCGTAGAACATCTACGGAAAGCAAAAACTGCCAAGTCCGTAGATCATCTGCGGAAGACAAAAATCACTGAATCCGCAGAAAAGCAAAGGAAGAGAGAAGCTGGTCCTGCGGACGAGGTAAAAAGAGAGCCCCCCACACATGCAAAGAAAAGGGAAAATATGAAGCAACAAATGGCAGCCAAAGGCAAACAAACAACAGCTGATGATGCTCCAAACAAAAACAAGAAGAAATCAACTGATGCTTCAGCAAATGAGAAAAAGAACAATAAAAAGAAGGCTGAATCTGAAGAAATTCAGAAAAATATTGCAAATGGTATGATGATAGAATCACAATACTGATGAATGCTATTTCAGCAGCTATTGTTCCATTTGCAATATGAACAATCACATGACTGATGATTGTTTCTTCAACAAACACTGTGCCATATGTGACAAAAATAACCATTCCACTCAGGAATGTTATTTTAATAAGAAGAACAAGAAAAAGAGCAAAAAGAAGTCACAAGATACATCATCTGAATCAGATTCTCAAGCCTAGAAAGTGACAAAGAGACAAAGATTCAGAAAGAACAACAAAAGTCAAAGAAAAGACCCTCTGCTGTGGACAAGACTTTGAAGAAGAAAGCACCAATACAGTCTAACACACCTCACAAAAAGGTGGATTTGACAGATAAACAAAGTGAAGCAGCTGATGGTTTCTTTGATAACTTTGCTAAAGGAACTCCTGTGTCTCAATCAAAGCTGAAAGATGAAGAAACTTTCAAAACTACAGGATCCTCTCCAAAGTTAAAATACCAACCAAAACAAGTCACTTTGAAGAAAGAATCAGAGAAGCATGAAGGCATCCAGAAACCTGACTCATCTTCAACAGAATCATCCTCACAACCATCACATCAAAAAGAAATAACTAATAATGAAACTTCAAGATTAATTCATGAAGGAGTAACTATTGTTGACACATCTGGCAAATCCAAGACAATTAAGCCTTGGATTGTCAATTCTAACTAAATTCTTTTTGTGTGCAGGAACAATCATGGAGAGCTGACAACAAGTGGTATGTTGACAGTGGTTGTTCCAGACATATGACAGGAAACTGTGCACTTCTCCATGACTTCAAACATAAACATGCCTCTTATGTGGCATTTGGTGGGGATAAGAAGGGAGGTAAAATTGTTGGTGAAGGAATGGTAACTAATGGTGTTTTAACATTTGAAAAAGTAAATTACTGTGAAAATTTGTAGTATAATTTACTTAGTGTTTCCCAGATTTGTGATCAAAATTACTTAACACTATTTGATAACACTAACTGTTACATTCTTAAGCCAGGATTTAAAGTTCCAGCAGACTGGATCCTTCTCAAAGCATCAAGAAAAGGCAACACATATATTTGGATATGAACAACACAACACTCACTGATCATGAGACATGCCTGCTGTCTAAATCTTCAGAAGATTAATCTCAACTGTGGCATAGAAGGCTTGTCCATTCCAACATGAAGAACATGAATAAATTGGTGAAAAATGACTTAGTCATTGGATTACCAAAGAAAGAATTTCACTGTTCTAATCATTGTTCTTCATGTTATAAAGGAAAACAACACCGAGTGTCTCATAAATCCAAAACAATTAACACTAACACTACACCACTCAAATTGCTTCACATGGACCTCTTTGGTCCAACCAATGTGTTGAGCATTGGAAAAAGGCATATTGCTTGGTGATAGTAGATGATTTCACCAGATTCACATGGGTCTTCTTCTTAAAACATAAGAGTGAAACATCTGAAACATTAATGGACTTTGTGATCAAGATTGAGAATCAAATTGATTTAAAAGTTAAAATTTTTAGGAGTGATAATGGAACTGAGTTTGTTAATGCTGATTTGGATTATTTTTGCAGGAATAAAGGAATAGCAAGACAATTCAGTGCACCAAGAACTCCACAACAAAATGGAGTGGCTGAAAGGAGAAATAGAACACTCATAGAAGCAGCCAGAACAATGCTAGCTGATTCTCAGTTGCCCATTACTTTCTGGGCAGAAGCTGTGAATACAGCTTGCAATGTTCAAAACAGAACTTTGATAGTCAAAGAACATAATAAAACACCTTATGAACTCTTATTTAAAAGGAAACCTTTTATAGGATATCTTAGAGCTTTGGGTATCATGTGTCTGTTTTAAATACCAAAGAACAACTGGGAAAATTCTCTGAAAAAGCCTATGATGGTTTCTTTGTTAGATATTCATCCACTTCTAAATCATATAGGTCTATATTCCAGAACATAACATAGTTGAAGAGACTCCCAATGTTTTTTTTGATGAATCCATGTTTACCACTAATGTAAAAGGATCAACTTGGTTATTTGATATAGATGCATTAACGGAATCATTTAACACTGGTTATCTGATCAATGTAGGTGCTGCGGATACATGCTATCCATTTGTACCTCCAAGTTTGAATGAAGTGCCTCTGACAGCTGACCCACCAAAGGTACAACGTTCAACTGCACCTCAGCAAGAATCAAGTCAGCAGCATGAAGTTACATCCATGAATACATCCGCAGATGCATCCGTATCCGCAGATGTAAGTCCTGCCTCAGCTGCTGAACCAAGGGATAAAGAGGACGTGTTAAATCAACAAACCATGCCTGCAAAACAACAATGTTCATCCGTGAATGGTAATGCATCTTCTACGGAAGTACAAAATGCGTACGTAGATGCTGCAGTTACTCCTGCGGAAGAACAAAATACTGCTTCCGTAGAACCTCCTGCGGAAGAACAAAATGATGCTTCCGTAGAACCTCCTGTGGAAGAACAAAATGCTACTTCCGTAGAACTTCCTGCGGAAAAAGACAACCCAGCAGCAACTCCTACACAAGCTGATCAAAATGAGCCTTTTGATTATTTCATCTACTCAACCTCTCAGCTGACACCATCTGCTTCAATGGGTTTCTCAAACTTAGACACCACAGTTCCAGTTGATGCTGTCTCAACAAGCAGAATCCACAAGTCTCATCCAACAGACAATATCATTGGAGATCTGAATACAAGAACTACAAGGAACAAAGGAGGTGTGGCAAACATTTGTTTGTTCACCTGCTTCTTGTCCCAAACAGTTCCTGCAAACATTACAGCTGCACTAAAAGACAACAGCTGGATTGAGGCTATGCAAGAAGAGCTACAACAATTCAGAAAACAAAAAGTGTGGACTCTTGTAGACTTGCCTACGGGTCAACATCCAATTGGAACAAGGTGGCTATTCAAAAACAAGCTGGATGACAGAGGTATCATCATGAGAAACAAGGCTAGGCTCATTGCTCAAGGCTATACCCAGGAAGAAGGAATAGACTATGATGAAGTCTTTGCACTAGTTGCAAGGATTGAAGCTATAAGGGTTTTTCTAGCCTATGCCTCCTTCAAAAAGTTCACAGTCTATCAAATGGATGTGAAGTGTGCTTTCCTCTATGGGAAGATTGATGAAGAAGTCTATGTTACTCAACCCCCTGGATTTGAAGACCCTGATTATCCACATAGAGTATACAAGCTTGATAAAGCTTTGTATGGTCTTCATCAAGCACCCAGAAAGTGGTATGATACACTATCATCATTCCTGCTGAAGAATGGCTACAAGAGAGGAACAATTGATCAAACACTCTTCCTCAAACATGAACATCAAGATCTTTTGGTGGTTCAAATATATGTTGATGACATAATATTTGGATCAACCAACAAGAAGCTGTGCCAAAGCTTTGAAGACTTGATGAAATCTGAATTTCAGATGAGCTCCATGGGAGAATTGACATTCTTCCTTGGCTTACAAGTTCATCAGAAACCAGATGGCATTTTCATCAATCAAAAAAGTACATTCATCAAATTTTGAAGAAGTACAATCTTGCTGATTCCACTTCATGCAAGACACCAGCATCAACAATAGACAAGATTGTGCCTGACCCTGCTGGCAAATCCGTAGATCAAAGATTGTATAGATCAATGATCGGTTCATTAATGTACTTAACTGCCAGTAGACCTGACATCATGTTTGTTGTTTGTATTTGTGCCAGGTATCAATCCGACCCAAAGGAGTCACATTTGAATGCTGTAAAGAGGATTTTCAGATACCTGAAAGGCAAACCAGCATTGGGACTTTGGTATCCCAAAGATGGAGACTTTAGCCTCTATTCTTACTCAGATAGTGATTATGGAGGTTGCAACAACAACAGAAAATCCACAACTGGTGGATGTCAGTTTTTAGGACCAAGACTTGTTTCATGGCAGTGCAAGAAGCAAACAAATGTATCTGTATCCACAGCTGAAGCAGAGTACATAGCTGCTTCGGTAGGTTGCTCTCAAGTACTTTGGTTGCAGAACCAATTACTTGATTATGGTTACAATTTCCTTCATACACCAATTCATATTGATAATTCAGCTGCTATGTTTATAACTGCTAACCCAGTTCAACATAGTAAAACAAAACATATTAAAATCAGATACCATTTTCTGAGAGATTGCTCTGAAAAGGGTCCAATCAAGTTAGTCAAAGTAGACACAACCAATCAGCTTGCTGATCTGTTCACTAAAGCATTTGATTCTGTTAGATTTAATTTTCTGATAGAATCCTTGGGAATGATTAACTTAGAATAAATCAACAAAAGCATATGACTGACTTTGTGCAGAGTTTTCATTAAGGATAAATTAAGTGTCTGATAGAACATCTATACATGCATTATATAAGGGAAATGATAGTAGACTATACTTGGCTATTAAACAAAAACTCAATCTGACTTATATCATACTGATATGTGAGTAGGTTCAACTTGAGTGGAAACAAAGCTAAGAGCATGCCAAACTAAAAGCATGAGGTAACTGTCTGTGAGGATTCCATTTGAGAATCAGGAAGGTATGTTCTCTCCTGATGTGATCAAATCACTTACACAAGCACACTATGTAAAATACTTTATAATATTCTATCTTTGCAAAGTCATATTCCCTCTGTTTTGTGTGAACAAAGAACTGGGAATGTGATTAATAAGTGTGATCTTCATTCTCCCTCTGTTTTGTGTAAACAAAGACCTGGGTTAAAGTTCACCTCTGTTTTACGAAAGTAAAGACCTGGTGACTATGAAGATCATATTTCAGCTCTAAAAAGGAATCACTTGTGATCCATTGTACATCAAGTCAAAGAGCTTCAACACCAAAGCATTCATGAGACTGAAATTTGTCTCCAGATAGAACTTATAACTTAATGTACATAGTCATTAAGTGTGGACTGTAGTGATTTGCCTCACCTACGGAAGACATACTCTAATGATAATTGAATGTGGGACTCATGATTGCTACTGATTAACACACTTCACAACATGATAAATAGCATGCCTAGTTGATACAATACTCATGTTTGAATTTAAGTGGATCCATATACTTGCAATCAGGTATGTATTGAATCAACTAATCAACATCAGCAGAAGCCAAGTTATAGTATGATCCCTCTATATATATATGCATGCATGTAACTATTTGTCAGATGTTTAGTTGTTATCTCAACTGACTCTCTCTCGTTTAGACTGTCATATGCCTGTCATGCCTGTTTACAACTTAAATTTATGATAAATGTAACAGTCTCACATTAATCACAAATTTAGGGGGAGTAGTTCATGCATGAAAACAATAAAAGCTGATAATTGATCTGAATTACTTTGAAGGAATTGGAACTTGAGCACTAACTTAAATGCAGGATACAGGAAACTTGCTTCCCTGTACTTAATTGCCATGCAAATAAAGTCAACAATGTCCAACATCAACATGTGATTCTACTCAGTAGATATCATACATTTAAAGTTTTAAACTTTTTATGTTCCGCAGAAGTTTCAGTAATACCTCTCATCCGTAGAAGTATTATGTGATTTCTGATTCAGCAGCAAAACAAATGCATTGTTTGAACTTTTACATCCGCAGATGTTAAGACATCCGCAGATGTTAAGGTTCCGCAGATGTTGACATCCGCAGATGTCAAGGTTTCGCAGATGCTCTGCGGAAGAGAGAATGCATTCTAAACACTTGGTATGCGGATAGGAATGAATGGAAGTGGGCCCAACATAATTAATAAAAGAACATAATTAATAAAAGAAATTAATATGTTCCCCTATAAATAAGGTTTCAGATATTTTTGCAGAGCACTTTTTTCACTTTTAACCTAGAAAATCGCCCATTTTCCCTCTTTTTCAAATTTCAAAATATCCGTTTCCAAGAACACATCATCAACATTATCTTGTAATAAATTACTGTTATTGCAAAGGTAAATCATGTCTTAAACATCAGTACGAAACTGTTTAATCGGTTATTGACATTCAAACGATTCAACTGCATGTTTTCTAACTTGATTTTCTTTACAGATAGATAATAGATTCGCCAAAGAACATAATGTGTGCGCGTTCTTAAACGCTGATGATCCGGCGGCGGAAGGATGTCGGGATATCATAAGATATCTCCGACGATCAAGGCTCTTCTACGCCTTGACGGCTGAGCCTGTGATCCATCAGGCACACATAATCGATTTCTGGAACTCAGCACGAGTTGAAGAACAAGATGATGAAGAAGTGATTGTGGCTGAGATTCGGAACAAGCGTCTACGAATCACTGAAAACATCATACGAAGATGCTTGGAACTGGGTGATAGAGAGATAGGTCACCCCGATGTATTCAAGAATGAATACATTGAGAAAATTTTCAATCTGATGGGGTATGATGGTGACTACGAAAAAGGGGAAATCAAGAAGGGTAGGTTGTGCAAACCGTACAGATTTTTGTGCCATACCTACCTGAAATGCTTGTCAAACAGGAAGTCGGGACTGGACAGATTCTCCAGGCACATATCATCTGGGATCATTAGGATATTTGAGGGGAGAATTTACAACTACGCAAAATACATCTTCAATTGTCTGAGTGAACAAGTCAAACTGCAGAAGAATGACAAGATGTATATGTTCCCAAGATTCCTGCAACTGGTGATCAACTCAGAACTACCTGGAGTGGACAGAGTTGGGAATGTATTTGTGCAAGCACACTTAAGCAAATCAGTGCTAAACAAGCTGAGTGGAAAGTATCAGGGTGAAGATATGCAAATGTTTGCACACGTATTAGATCCCGAAGCAGACTTGCCACAAGAGTTGGCTTGGGCAGAAGAAGCAGAATCATCTGCTGATTCTGCACAAGCATCTCACTCACCACACCAATCAATATCACAATCATCAACCCCCAACATCAAACGCCTAGCCTAACACCCCCTCAACAAGCACAATCACCAACAAGCCTAACACCCAACCAACCTCACCAATTCATCAACATCAATCACCTCTGCTAATCTCATCTTCATCCACCAAAAGCACTGAGCCAACATCCCTAGCCAAACAACAATCATCATCAGCTTCTCAGTCATCATCACATCACACTCAACCTTTCTCTCCACTTCAAGCTCAATCCCATGTACTACCACCACCAGAATCTCCAAAACATGCATCCCCGGAAAGTGCTGGAACCGAGCCTTTTGAGATAACTGAGTCTGTACACTCTGTACACTCAGGAGATATAGAGATATTATCTCAAGCCAGCACTGTTCCTATCTCACCAACACACACAGAAGAACATGCTTCATCAGCACATACTGAGCTGAACAAATTGCTGATGAGCATGAGGAAGTACAAGGATCTGCTGAGGATGTCATTGCATACCATGAAGATGATATAAGTGACAATGACATTCCTGTCAGCAAAAGCTATTTGGTTGCTGAGTACAACAAGTTAGTACTCAAATCAAATAAGAGAAAAGAAAGAATACAAGAGCTGAAAGGTATAATCAAAGAAAAAGATGAAGAGCTGATGGAGAAAGATGCTAGACTGAAAAGGCTGAGAGAAGATGCTCTAAGCAACAGTGAAGTTATTGATGCATTGTTGAATAGAGAACAAGAGTTGGAGGCTTCTTTGAAGACTGAACAAAATGAGAAATCTGAACTGCTCAAAAAGAAAGATGAAGAAATAGCAGAGCTGAAAAAGAAAATATCTGATCCGCAAACAAAAGATGCCCCAAGTATTGATAAACCAAAACAGACGGGTGAAGCTGCTAAGCAAATGATTTCATACACCCGGAAAAGAAAATACATGGGAGCAACTGAAAAGAAACATGAAGATGAAAGCTCTCCAAAGAAAGCAAAACTTCCATCCCCTGCACCTACACCTTCAGTAGATGTGTGTACTGTGAAGGTACAATCCACTGATGATGATGACAGTGAGAAAGAGTGGGAGGAACTGACAAGAATTGAGTCCCCCACTGGAGAAAAGGGTGGAAAGGCCGATGACCTTCTAACAACAGCTGATATCATGGAAGAGAGGCCTGATTCGAGCATGTTTATGACCCTCATCAACCATGGTTTTCCATATGACATGGTTGAGAGGATGACCACTTCTGAAATGAAGAATACTCTGAAAGAGTTTGAGTTTGCAAGGTTCATAATCCCAAACTGTGATTATGAAGCCTTTACAACTTTTCAATCATTGGAGAAGATAAGGAAGGATTTGGGCCACTGTGACACAGCAAAACTTACAAAGTACAATATGACTTGCTGGTTACAGGGCCACAACTACAAACCGCATGAGCTCAAAGGTAGAACCACTGGAGAACTGCGGAGGATGATGGAGCATGGAATGAATGTGGAATTGGAAACAGGTGTGAAATTCAGAACCACAGCTCCTCATCCAACTGATGACAAACAAACCAAACTGTCAGCTGATCCAATAACTGTGGAGCCAAAGGATCAGCATAAAGCAAAAGATAAGCTCATCAAGGAACCAAGGGAAGTCATCCCAGGAAAAGTGTGGCCCCTTGGTACCACTGTTAGAGAAATAACTGATCAGAAGTCCACTTTGATTCAGTTGGTTAATCACCTCACAACTCCCAACTCAGCTGAAGAAAATAAGATCATGGCGTGGAAATATGATCAAGAGTGGGATTGTGTAATGATCAAAAGGACATCAGGAAGAGTTGAATACTTCCATGATGTTTTTTCAGTTCTCTGCCTTCCTGAGAATGATATAAAGGACCTGCAAAGCATTACCATGACAAATTATCCAATACATCCGAGAGGCAGGGACTTCTCAAGCAGAGTAGGTCAACTGAAAACAAGATTCAAAGATGATGTGCTGATAGGTGCTAAGAGAGATGATGAAGAGCACAGAAGAAGAAGTCAAGGACTGAAAAGATACAAGTCCAATGCCTCTGAATTAGTAGATGATGAATTCCTAAAGAGGGTTGGTTACAACAATAGAACCTCAGCAGCCATCAAGCACATTGAAGGGACTCAATACACGCTCCCTATCACTGAATGGGGATATGTAGAGAGGACTAAACAACTGGTATTGCTGAGAAATGCAGAGAACAAAAGAGCTGAAAAGATAAGGATTTTTGATCCTGTGGAAATCAAGTTGCTTCATCCAAGCTACACTTCCTACCTTCATGGCAAATTCTTTCCGAAGCTGAATGATGAAGCAGCTCAAAATGATCTGTTCCTGCATGTTCACATGATACAAGTCATTGACAAACTTCATGCAAAGGCCTACAAACGACGCAGACACAATGCAGGCTTGCTGAAGGGAACAGAGTATGATGAAGTCACAGAACTTCGCCTCTCCGAACAAGATGAACTTGAAGTAGTGAAGAATGACAGAGTCTTGGAGACTCTCACTACAGAGGAGGATGTTCTGGGACTTGCCTTCGAGACTCTGAAGAAGATCAGCAAAATGGAGATCAAATACAAGTATGATGATCAAAAGGCAGCTGTATCTTACTTCTACAATAAAATCATATCAAGAGTCAAGGAGCTAGCAGTTTTGAAAGACTGATTACAAGGAGCTAAGCCTAAGGGGGAGTATTGTTAGATCTAGATTGTATAGGGCTAGATCATTTTTGTATAGGCTTAGTACTTGAAAATCAAGTCTTGTAATTAATATTTGTAACAGTCAAAATATATATATATATGTGATTTGAATCTATAGGATAACCCCATATATATGTGTGTTGATTTGTGACTTGACAGGGAAAAACAATATTCTTGGATGGATTTCCTGAAATTGACCAAGTGTAGGAAACATCTACGGATGAACAATTTTGTTAATCCATAGATATGTTTCTTATAAGACCAAATGACCAAGTACATGTTCCTATGGATGATCAAGTACTGTGAAGTGAAGACTCCTACGGAAGAAGGATTTCCCTACGGAAGAACAACTTTGCTACGGAAGACCAAATCATCTACGGAAGAACAAATGTTCTGCGACCGACAAAGTTTCTGCGGAAGATCATTATACTTGTGCTATTGGAAATTCCAAGAAGTCAAACAAGTCAACTCAATCAATAACAAATCCCGAGAGATCCGGTGTTTCCTTAACCGACTCAAATCATCTATAAATATGAGTCCGAGGTTTCACATCTCGATGAACACAATCAATCAATATTACGGCTGTCAAGAGTTCATTGTGCAACCCTAACTGCCGTCACATCAACATCAAACATCATTCGATTCACAGAATTCGATTGTTCATAGTCATTCATTATTATTCTTTTGTAATCATTACATTATAGTTAATAAAATACGTTTGAATAATTATTGATTTCGTGTTTATTGTGTTTCTGAGGTTGTGTTCATTATTAGTCATTACAAACAATTAAACGTCAATTAGTGATAATTCCGCGATCATTAAATTGATTTATTTTAATACTGGTAATTCCTGAATCGCGATCCTTGGATTCACAAATATCCATAGCCAAATTTGTAGTAATATATTTGTGACATCCTGTTTTAGCTAAAACCATCCTATATATGACTTCATAAGTTCATAGTGAAAGAAAATTGCGATGAAAGTTTGTATAAGCAGAGCAAGCAAATGGGTTTTTACTACTTATATACATAGCAAATATATTATTTTATTAGTGATCGTAACGTTAGACGATCGGCGCGATGTTTCTACTAAGTTAGGTTAGTTGCATAAATTACCAAATATTACAAAACAAAGAATATTGTTGTTGTGTAAAGGAAAAGTCTTGCAAATATCTATTAGTATTAGAGTTAGTTGCATAAATTAGTTCAATTATCTCTTTATTTATAGTGTTTTATTATACATACTTGTATTAATTATTATCATTATTAATTTAGTTTAATATACATAAATTATAATATTAATTTTTAATTTCATGTCACTTACCGGTAATCAAACATGTAATAAAAATATTATAAGAAATTTGAAGTATGTCATGAAATGAAATAGCAATTCATAAAAATATTAGAAGCATCAGAATATTTTTGCTTGATGACATCTAGCTGTTGTATTTTATGATTAGGTTAATCGTGTGTTCGGCAACAATTCTATAAATTCAGCTTAACATTGATCAAAAGCCTTTGTCGCACTAATAAATAGTGTATTTTCTTACGTTTATTAATGCACAAACAGCATTTATCCAGATTGGAATTACCATGTTACATAAGTAACATAACAATTAAAAAAATTAAACAAAGGCAGGTTTATCCGCTAACATAACGGAAGATATCAGTTGATAGTTTATAACTGATTGGTCGCGTGTCATTATCGTTCCAAAGTGATATCAAGTATTGGATGATACACATCACTTGCATAGTAAACCATAACTGAAGCCAGAAAAGCAAATTCGATATTAAAAAAATTGACAACCAAACAACATTCATTAAGAAGGTTAAGCTATTCCGGTTATTTCTCTTGATTGCATGTTTTCCATATGACGGTACACACTATATATACATTAGACTAGAGGTGGCAAAATGGGTGGGTTGAATTGGATTGGTTGTTAGGTTAGGATGGATTTGGGTCAGGATGGGTTTGGGTTAGGATGGGTCATTTAGAAAAAAAAGTCAGGATGGGTTTGGGTCAATATGGGTTTGGATCAGGATGGTTCGGATCAGGATGGATCATTTTTTAAAAAGTCAACACTATTTTACTAGTATTGTACAATCCAACAACACATAGATGCATATACGGACCCGTGGCGACGCGGCGGACCCGTGGCGACGCGGCGGACCCGTGGCAACGCGGCGGACCGGTGGTGATGCGCGATGAAACTCGACAGAGGTGGGAGGTTGTATGTGTGTTGGTGGTGTGGTGGACCGGTGGTGATGCGGTGGTGGTGTGGTGGACCGATGGTGATGCGGTGGTGGTGTGGTGGACCGGTGGTGATGCGGTGGAGTGGTGGTGGTGGTGCGGTGGTGCGGTGGTACCTTTTACGACGGAGGCGATCAATTTGAGTGAAAGAAACGTTGACTTAGACTTGTAGATCTAATTTTGAAAACCCATCTTGACCTATGTTTTTTTTTTCCAAAAAAGCTTTTAACCCATCTTGACCCACTTGTGTTTTTTATTTAATCCATTCTAACTCATCTTTATTTTTAAAACACCCATTATGACCCAAAATCACATCTTTGGATCTCTTTTGCCTCCTCTACATTAGACCATCTACGATCAACAAAGGACAGGCGTGTGGATTGATAGCAGATGGTAGTGACCACATAGGACCATAAACAGAGAACGAAAGAGAACGTGAAAAAAAGCATCCGTGAGGGCATGTTGCCAACATGGAGAGTAAGGGTGTCTAAGAGCCGGTGGCGTAATAGTGAACCAGTGGTGTAATTGTCGGTGCCCTTAGAGATGTTTAGTGTAAGTCGGAAAATATACGAAACACAGAAGGCAAAACAAAAAGAAAGCTCAATGAGATGCTACTATGCTAGTTTAATGATCATACAGTTCTACCAAAAGCCTAATCAGTAGGCACAATGAAACGATCGGGACATCAAATCTGATTAATCGTGTAAGCGACATCTAAATCTACATTGTGCCAGTTATTAAATGTGATTAATCGGTTTCACTGAATCACAAAACACTAAAATCTAATTGCAATACCACTGATCACAAAAACATCAGCAGCAGATAACAATCAAAAACACAAACCTAATCAGTAAACACAATTAAACGATTCGGAATCAAAACTTTGATAAAACGCGAGTTCAAATTCATAAAACCAAAGCAATCTAACAGCAACAACAATACTCATCAACAAGAATCAAAACCACAAACCTAAGCAGTGAGCACAACAGCACCACCAGCCTCCTTGATCTTCCTCTCAGCATTCTTCGAAATCAGCTTCGTCTTCACCACAATCGGCTGCGACGCAGGCACAGTCCCCTTCCCCAACACCTTAAAGAACCCTAACTGCGTCACATCAACCACCGGCACCTTATCACCACACGCCTTCTCCTTCACGTCCTCAGGCACCATCGACCACAGCTTATCCACGTTCACAATCGGGGAATAGAACTTGTTACGGAGCTTGTGGAAGTACCGCATACCGACTTTACCAAAGTATCCAGGATGATACTTGTCGAACAGGATGCGGTGGTGGTGCATGCCTCCGGCGTTACCTCTACCGCCGGGATGCTTCCGGTGCTTTCCGATACGGCCGTGACCGGCGCTGACGTGGCCGCGCTTCTTCCGGTTCTTCCTCAATCTCGTCGTCATCGTCGCCTACGGAAACAAACAGATCGCAAATCTGAAACTCCGATTCGTATCAATTCATTGATCGATTAACAGTTGCTTATTTGAATTGAGTGATGATAGTAATTTGTGATAGAAGCTTCAGATCGGTGACAAAATGCGTAGAGATTTGTTTTAGGTTGATGATGAGACATACCTGTGAAGCAGATGTACGGTGAAGGAAGGCGGCAGAAACCCTTGGTTGAAGACTAACGAAGGAAATGAAACCCTAGGTTGATTTTATAGAAGACTCGTGAAGTGTGATTTGTGGGCTTTGATATTGTGGGATAATATGGGCTTGGTTTTTGGGCTTTGGTTATTATTATGGGCTGCCCAAGGGCCTAATCAATTATTGTAAGAGGGTCTTTTTGGTATTCTAGGCCCAATTTTTATACTATTTGTTACACTTTTTATTTATTATTATTTTCTTTTGAAGAGAAATTTTTAATTTCATTTTATCATATTACTAAATATTGTATTTGGAGATATACGAATATATATATATAGCTCTAAATGAAGAATTGTGGTTATGATAGATGTGTCAAACTGATTATGACATTTGCTATATGGTTTCTCACTTCGTTTTGCCTACTACGTATGGCTTTGACTTAAATTTAGTTCAAGTTATGGTTTTTTAATTGGTATATTTTGTTTGTTACTCTTTGGAGTTGGTTTATGTAAGAATCTGCTAGTTAATGCATCAGTTGTGTGTCATTGATGTTTTTATACATTTATTGTCTTACGTGATTCTGATAACTTACTAGACAATTCATTTTTAGAAGATTAAATGCCCCAACATGAAAATGATTTTATGCAAGTTATAATCTATTAAATAACTAAAGTTGATCAAAAGTGATAGATTTATGTTTCATCGTCATGTCCATTGGTGTGTGTGGTATGATTTTACCACAACTCTATGCGGAAAAAATGTTAAATAATAAATAAGTGAATCGTGTTATACTAGTTAAACAAGCCAAGTGCAATCTTATGTATATATTGCACATTTACGATAGGAAAAAAATCAGTCAATTTTGCTTGAGAAACAAGCACACTCAAAAAATTTTCGTTCCACTTGTGAATGAGCGACTCTTAACCCATTTTGACTTGTTGTAGGTATATTAGAACGCGTAACTCCTGTAACTTGTAGTTGTTGCTCAGCCATAACTTGTTTTCCGTTACAAATAATGGACACTTCACAAAAATCAGGTGCATTCTTCTTGATGAACTCTCCTTTGCTTGGTCCCTTTCTTAACCGCCTATAAAACAACATGAATCCTTTAATTTGTCTTTTTAACGTTTTTATACGAATAAATCTAGCATATTTAACAAAAGTTGATAAACTTACCTTAGTGAGGGTGTTCGTTTAGTTCCAATGACTAGGTTGGTAATGTTGACAACATGAATAAGATCTAGAATAGCCTTAGTTGTAGTATTGCTCTCGACAAGCATTGTCTCAACGGCTATCTGTTCACCCAACCCTAATATATCATTATATATGCAAAGTAATGTTTCTTTTATGTGGCATACTATTAAATGAAGCATACCTTGGCATCTGTGCAGAGACGTATATACTTTTGTAAGAGACTTCTTCTTTTATTATTCTCCTCGTTTATATAGATTTGGACTTGCTCTTTGCTTAATTGGCTCCTCGATAGCTTTCCAACTTTTTGTGACATCAAACATACATGTGAGATAAAGAAATTGGGGGTAGTTTCAAATGACATTAAAGAAAGGGTAATGATATCACATAACTGGATCATATAACTTGGTCATATAATATAATTAAGGAGCTAGTAAGCGGGTTCTTAATAACTTCTTAAGCAATAGCTTAAAAAGGCTTGTGCATTCAAAACGACTAGCAAGATGTTTCAAAATCATTTTGGAGACAAATGCTTGTATGTAGATATCACAAATGTGATGTTTCAAAAATATGTATGTATGAAGTCTAAAATGTTTAAATAACACGCTCACCTAAAAATAACAACCATGGGCAAAACCGTCATTAGCCTACAAAGGATAAAGACCATGGAAGAAAACACTCTTAACTAACAAAAACAATCATAGACAAACCGCCATTAGGCTTACAAAGGATGATGACCATGAAAAAAAAACACAATCAAGTTGCCTCCTTAGCACCCCAATAGTTCACTAAGGAATGCCTAGAATGTATGAAAGTTTATAGTGTAGTGTCTTTTAATTTCATTATGGTTTAGTGTTTACATATTTATTTAATATATATTGTTGTAAAGTTAGATTAGAATGAAATTTATTTTGGTATTACATTCATAAGTCATAACAATAAATCAAATGTAAAAATTGTTTGTGTGATTGATCAAATGAGTGGCTAAACCTATAATTTATGATATTACATGACGGAAAAGCCTTTTCTAGTTTACTTTTATCGAAATAATAAGTTCCGATTAGCTATAAGTAAACTAAAATAAGATCACCGCCAGATCACTAAGGTCGACTTTCGACTCTACTCGATGGTTTTTCTTGTAGTCAAGCTCCATTCTTTTTTAAAAAAGTTACAATAATAGTTACTAATTTTAAAAGTTGTTTATCCATATAATTATATGAAAAATATCACATAATAATAATCAAGTTTCAAAGTATTCCAATTGGATCATTTATACATATTTTAGCCGAATTGGATCACTAAAATATCAAATTGAGTGATCAGCTGATCTTTTTATATCGAGAAAGTAATGGAGGAGAATATGTGGGGGTCATAATTTCCAATATACGTAATTTTATTTAAAAATTAAAAAAAACATATAATTAATTAAAAAAATAAAAAAATACTTAAAATTCACGTCATCATCAAAAAAATAAAAAAAATATTTTTCTAACTGAAACAAAAAAAAACATGCTAAAAACATGTTAAACCTTGTAATTTATATAAAAGATGAAGTTAAGTAATTTTAGTTGGAACACTTTTTAAAATACTTTTAAAACTTAATTATTATTACGTAAAGTTACCTTAAATTTATAATTACTAATTTTTATAATTGTCACATATATGATCCATAAAAAGTGATGATAGTAATAAACTCGTTATTATTTTAAAATGACATATTAACATTTATTATGACTTAGTATATTATCTTATTGATATATTCAAAAAAAGTATATAAAACCCACCACCCACTCCCACTCAATAGTAAATCATCCACTTTTCAACATATAAATTTATTATTTTATTTAAACATAATCACATTTTTCTTTTGTTAACTTTTGGGGAGGGTGGTGAGGTGTAATTTGAGTTTGTGAATTTCAATTTCTTCAATCAAAAAGGAAAAAAAGTTGTTTTTGGTTAAAGCTTACAAAGACAAAAAGGGTAAAGGTGTCTTTCTGAAACATTTAACTGTATTATTTAACGACCATCTTATGGACTGAGTAAAAGATAAAATTTAAAATTAAGGACACTAATGTAATAAATTAATTATAACTTTAAACAAGATAATGACACACAATACCATATCTTAACACATAATCAATTTTAATTAAAGGATCACAATAACCTTTTCTTTTTAAGTTTTTCTTTACACAACAGCTAAAACTCAGAAACAATTTTTAACTATTTCTAAATCCACGTTAATATTCATTATTAAAAAACCTTTAACTACTTCGTAAGGAACACATTTACTATAAACTTCTGTTCATGACAACTTTATAACATATATTTATGCGTAACATTTAACATATATAATTAATGTTACGAAAAGATAAGTTAAAAAGTTATATGATGCACCTTAATTATCTATCATCTACCATACTTAAAATAAAAAGTGAAAATGCTTATACGATTCTTTCATTTTTATATTCGATAAAAGTTTAGACTTTTCGTATTCAACTTACTTTATCTTTAATTTACTCCTAATATATTTTAATCAACCGTAAAACTTATTACTATTGTATGAAATTTTCACACCGAACAAAAAAAACTTATGATAACCAATTCATACCCGGAGTCTGAATATGAGTGACAGGCGGGAAAACATGAACTAGATAAACCCGAGCTCCGGGAGCCACAACATGATCAACAGCCCATTTCACGACGTCGAGATCGTGTTTCCCGACGGCAACAAACACGTCAACGGCTTCTCGGCTAGCACCGCTCCGGCTGACCTCCGGCTCTTCAACCTCCACGATCTCCGGCGACATGACCCGCCGGCGCCACGAGCTTTCTTCTTCAATCTCCGGTGACCCATGATCATCATGATTACCATTTTGATGAGTGATTGAATCTTCTGACATAACAACTAGCAGAAGATAGATAGTGAGTTGAGGGAGATGAAAACAAAGGTTTGTGAGAGTGGTGGCGGTGGCTTCTTATGAAATATGAATATGTCTCGTTGCTTTCAAAGCTTTTTTTTTGTATAAATAAATGGTTTTAATCTTTCTTTATGTCACCAATTTTTTCTTTCATATTTTATACACACATGATAGTATGACACATGTATGTATACGCAACATTTTTTTTATTTTAGTTCCATTTATGGGGTGATTAAAAATGTATTTGTTTTGAATTGTTTACATTGCTTAAAAAATGGTCTCAAAAAAGACATCACTAGCTTTATTTCTTCATATTCTTGCTTGATAAACATATTTATCGAATCTTAAGTCCGTGATAGACCCAAGATATGTTAGGTTTTTAATAGATGTATCGTCTTAGATACTATTAATATTTTTTAAACATATTGATTGAAAATAAAAAAGAACTTTACTTACTGTATTTTCAAGATGTGTGACTTTTAAAAAAGTTTTAATTTAAACTAAAACTAAATTTATGAGCTTCTAGTATATGAGACGGATAATATTGATTGATATGATGGGTTGAATATTACAAATCTAAATGTTACACGTACAATTAATTGTTTAAAGTGTATCTATTAACCTTTTTAAAGACAACTATAAACATTTGAGTGATGTTTAGTGGTATTCTCATTTCAAAATGATTGACCCATGGTCATGTGTGGATCCTTGTGAGAGTAATCAGTCATTACAAACCAAAATTAACGGCTAAAGTTAGTTGGTAACGTTTAAGAAAAAGATAAAAGTTTTGACCTCGACTTTGATACTCATTGGTGGCGTTTCGAAGTTTTCTAGTCAATACGTGTTGAAGATTAGAAAATAGATTGAAAAAATTGGTATGCCGGTAATCTCCCTATTGTATGATCTACTTCACACATGCACGCTAGCTCGATCTATCGAAAAAATGTGGCATGCTCATTAATATTGTAACATTTGCTTGAACTTTAGTAGTAATATGACATTTGGATTTTAAAAAGTAAGCATCGTGTGGATTAATCTAACTTGTTTGTATCAAACAGGTAGTTAATTATAGAACATTAGAGTTAGGCTTGTGCACATGTAACATGTCCAAAGTGATGATTTTTGTTAATAGAATTTTTACATTATCTGGTTGAATCAACTTGTTTTACATTCGAATTAATATATATTTGATTTCGTTTGTTGAAGAATTGAGTTTTAATTGATATCTTGTTTTATTAATTCATTCTTTTTAAACTTATAAAGTTCAATAAAACAGTAAACCCAACAAATAGTTACAGTGAAATATATAAATCACATATGTCCCATCCAAGAGGGAGAGAGAAACACGTAATTAACACCATGCTACCACATATTTGAGTGCGTGATAAAATTCACATCTCGCTAAAGGGTGTCAGTCATGACGTGTACCCTTTTATGCAAAACAGCATGATTACTTAAAAGATTTTGGAGTTCAAATCAAAGTGATTTGCAATTTAAAAATTAGGGTTTGTGAAATGATGTAGCTCCAACAAGTTTTGATTTATGAATATTGCACAAGATCTGGTTCTACTTAATTAGGAAGTAGCAAATTTTGATAGTGCTTCTCACAATTATTTTGGTTTTCACTTTGACAAAACCACCCACCATAGGAGCATTAACACTTTATTGTGCTATCCTTGTAAATGAGCACTAAAATTTTGCTTATTAAAGTACAAACCCAACAATATGTTACAAGAACGAGAATAAATTACATGTTAATGACTTCGGGTATAATATAATGTAACCTAACTAAGGGATAATATCATGTAATAGCCACATACTTTTACCCATGAATCATATGATCACACATACCTTTTAATTTACACCCCAAGTCATATAACTTATATAAATGTTATGCAATATACTTGTGAAAACATATATCACTTTGGGGTGGCAATTTACGATACGAAATATGACACGAACAAGGTACTAAAATAATTAGATTTTGGTTTGTCATATCTAATCGTATGATAAATTGGTCGTTTGCAGGTTGACATTTTTAACTAGTTTAATTAAACATGTAGACCAACAAATATGTGTTACGATCGGTTGATCTATGTAACACTTTTATTAGAATATACCAACTTTATTTACATATTTACAACTTGATTACTGTTTTAAGTCATTTGACATACTTAGATAAATAGATTAAATTAGATAAATAGATTAAATGGGCTTGTTTAGGTTATAAGATTATAAGTGTGTTCATGTTAAGGTTGATGTTTTTCATCCGAATAAATATAATGGTCATGTTCAATCTAAATAAATAACTTTTTTAAAGCTTTTATAAACTTAGACAGGTAAACCAGTTTATTAAACGGATTAACTTGTTTATTAAATGGGTTATTCAAGTTAACCCGTCTAATTAGCTTGCTATGAAATTCCATAGTAAGAATCCAAATGTCATAAATTTTTTGAACGACATGTAAAAGTACCTCAATATACGATTGAGCCTTCCTGAGACGGTATATCACCCGTTCATACTAATTTTGACGTTCCAGATCTGACTCACCTAGGAACATCATTGAGATGGAAACCCAACACTCTAGGAAAACCCCCATGAGTCGTTTGAACTTACGACCTTAAAGATCTCAAGTCTAAACCATCACACTCATGCCATTAGATTAGAAGGCGAACTACACCCCTTTTTTGGTAAATACCCTTTGATAAGGTACGATATCTTTAATTCTACATTATCTGTGACCAACTCAAAAGGGATTTTGAAACTCAAAAGAAACACATTTTATCTCAATAACCAGTAGTATACCACTACCACAAAAGAGTCATTACTTTTCAAAAGAGTTCAACAACTAGCGTCTAGAGTTTGTCCTTGTTATGGACAACTTGAGGCATGGCAACCTCTTGCAGAAAAACAAAGTGAACCCCGGACCACCCACGTGTACGATGCGCACGTGATGTGGTGTTCTAGTCAAGTTGAGGTTAAAAACAATCATTTCGTCTTTGAATCAGCTTTCTTAACTAAAACCTGACCAAACTGCGGCGCCCTACTGTATGAAAGTTCACTAAATGGTAAAACAAAATGAAAACCGCATAGGTTATTCATGTAAAGATAGGTATATATTTGAGATTGTGATCAAAATATGAATGAAAAAGATTGAAAGCACCAAAAGTAAAGTGACAACAAGTGGAGGGGACCAAGAATCCACTTTACAAATGCGGGTCAATTATGCTACAAGTGTAGTATATATCATAAGAGAAAGAGATGGGAAATATCATGAAGGTGACAACATGCTAATGCCAAAGATTACTATTGCATCATCCACATGTCATCACAAAATGTTTTGAACCGATATTCTTCCACTCCATTTTCATTAGTACTCAAATATGTAGGACCCACCTGATTTATTCACTACTATAATAACGACCATGGGCACTGTCATAACACTCGCAAATGCCCTCAGCACGACTGGCTTTTGCGACCAAACTGAAACTTTGTCCCTACTCTTTCATTCGCCTCGCTCAAATCAAATTTGGATACCTAAAGTTCCTCTATTAGAGTTGCTCTTATAACATGTGTTTTAAAACATACTAGTTTATTTATTTTCAGTCGGAAGTTTATTTATTTTCAGTCGGAGTGGGATCGACTTAAAAGGAAAGAATACAAACGGTCACTTTAAGAAAAATACTCTTAGTATGGAGTATGTTTACACTATGGAGTATGTTTACACTTGATACCTACTTCAGGGTTAGACATATTAGTTCATCGTTTCTTTCATTCTCTCCATGTAGTGTATACATATACACGTCGGCCAATAGGCATTATTGCCTTACTAGGTGCACAATAAATATTTATCTTTGTAACAATATATATGTATCAATTTTCAAAAACATAACTTTTCTTCTATATATAACTTAATTTCATAATATATTTAAGTTTGGTGTTTTTGTGAAAAAATGGTAGTGTTTTGGAAAACAATTTGGACTTATAGTGTATTTTTTTGACGGGATTCAAGAGTGATCGGACTTTTCAAGTCCAACTTTATGTCTTCGATTTTGTGAACCGAATGAATTCAGTGAGGTGAGGTCAGAAAAATAATATCGAAGTTATAATTAATTAAAATCTAACTTTAAGCTAAAATTACATTCGACAGTTTGACTTAAAAATATAATCGGACTTGTTAAACCCAACTTATCTTTTTTAACCCAACCTCAAAAGACATGTTTAACTGATAAAATTTAAGGCTACAAATTATACTTTAAGTCCGATCACACTAAAACTCCGAAAAAATTTATAAGTCCAACTTATTTTTCATAACACATCATTTTTCAATATTTCAATTGATGTGTTCATGAAATTTTTAATGGCAAATTAAGCCATGTGTTGCATTCCAATTTCCAACACCATTGGGAGATATACAAATGATCATACATCATGATGCAAACTGTACTAATGGTGGGGTGTACTAATCATATCTATATCATTATCTATAATTCCAATTGATCATATATAAATATGGATATTATCAACTTGTTTCTTCACCAACTTCTTCAAAAACAGGTCTTTGAGCAACTAAATAAGCTCGAAAATGGCGAAATCTTTACTTCTTCTTCTTCTCAAGTTGTCGATGATCATACTCGCGGTTGTTTGGGTATCCATTTGGGTTATGAAACCGACCCGAATATGGACACGAAAATGGAAAGAAGCAGAAGATGCTGCAAGAACTATAGTCATTGGTTCTTATGGTAAGTTCGTTCTTGACGTCATAAATAGTTTAAAAATTAAAACGAAGTTGTTCTAACATGATTAACCTACTTGCAGGTCTTGATTTTATTGTGTATTCATGCCCGATTATCGGTTCTGTGATGATTGGATTTGTTTACTTGCATTTCAAACCGAAAGAACAAAGAGGAAGGTAATTAGATGCAAGTTAAACTTGTTGGTAATTAGTTTGTTAATAACTTTTTGGTTGTTTTGTTGGATGTTAGATCACGAAGGAGGAGTTTTATCGCGTCTTTGTCAAATCCGATCATCGTGAATGGTTTCGTTGGTGTTTTGTCAGCCATGGAAGCTATTGTGTTCTTCATGTTCATCGTGTTTCTAGCATGGACGTTCTATTTACGCGTATCTAATGATGTCAAGAAGATGATGCCTGCTAGATCATTGATGAAATTGAACATGTGAGTATTATTTATATGAACTTTGACATTAAAGACCGTTAGAAACTGTTACTGGAAAACTCACAGGACCCATGAACCAACGGGCCGGATTGAGTAAAACACAGCTTGGGTTGCGCATGTGACCTTTAAAGAGGCTAAAGACTTATAACCAATAGAAGCGGGATTCAAAACTTGTTATAAGATCGATAAACATTTGGATATTTTATATGTCAGCTTCTTAGAACTTATTATCTGATTGATATAAATTAAAATTACGTCCAAACACTATCTTACAACTTGTCAACCCATTTTACTACGACTAATAAATGTGATTCTGATTATTTAAAATCACACGATCACTTTCAAAACATAATGCCAAACAAGACATGGTCTCATCGCGGGTTTCTTTGTCCAGGTGGCAATATATGACGTTTAGGATGGCAACGCGGTGTGGATTGTTGGCGGAAGCCTGCCTAGCGTTGCTTTTGTTCCCTATCATGAGGGGAATGACTGTTTTTCAGTTATTTGGTATCCAGTTTGAAGCATCCGTTCGATATCATATCTGTCTGGCGACGCTGATGTTATCATTCGCCACTTTACATGGCGCGGGCACGTTATTCATATGGGGTATCAAAGACATGCTTCAAGATGAGGTAATCTACCCTCATATATTCAATTTTTAAGTTCTATTAGTCAATTTTAACACAAATAATAATATTAGTTGATATGTTTTGAACAATTTTTACAATAAAGCTAGTGAGAGATGCATTGAACTTTATGATAAAGTACAAATAGAAAAGGTTGGTATGAACATGTTGTAGCAAACTTTCTGTCACTTCTCAGAATGAAATGTCACATGGTTTGACCCAAAAGTTTAACTGGATTCTTTTTAAAGTAGACATGTTTACATTTAGCATCGATGTTTAATAAAAGTTGAAACTAACCGAAAATCAACTGTTTGGCTTGTTCAACTAGTTTGATATTTATGTAAGTTGGTTTTAACAGTTTGATGATTTAACGATTCGACATACGGTTTGGAAGTCGGAACATGCTGCCGTAAACTGAACCATCTGTTTGATCTTTTATACTTGTTGTTTTTTGAATATAAGATATGTATATGTATTTTATTAACGACCCCATCTTTTATTCTTTATCACTTTAAAACTTTTAATACCGACTAACGAGTTTGAAAATAAATTTGTTGAACCCGTAAAACTATCAACAACCAGAACCATCAAACTGTTAAAACCAGGCAGTCCAACTTAGCTAACCAACCCGACTGTTATTTTACTAAACCGTTAACACTTTGGCATAGAATTTTCACAAAACTAGCCCAACAAATATTTGGTCGACCTTAACTTTTGAAAAAGAAGGCTACTCTAAATCTAAATCTAAATCTAACCTAATAAAACTTTCGATTTGAGCATAAAACAAACCCTTAGATAAGATTAATTGTAATCAGTCTATCTTTCTCTAATTATGAGTTACTATTTGTTATACTTTTTAATTATTGTTGTTGTACTTCTATAAACAATTGACAAAATGTTTTTTACTAGAAACCTTTTTTCTTAAGTATTTTTGTATCTAATAACATAAGGAGAGAGAAAAAGAAAATTTTAAAAAATATTTATTTTGGTAAATATTTTTCAAGTTATCCATTCTGTAAATACATTTTGAAAGAACACTAATTTAGAGAGAAAAAAAAAGTCGATAATAATACACAATAGTTACATGCTTTTCATTATCTTATAATAATTCTTTATTATTATTCTCATTCTTTCTTGTTTTTACTCGGAAAATAGGTGCTGCAGTGGCAGAAAACTGGAAGAATATATCTAGCAGGGGAAATTTCACTTGTTACAGGGTTAGTCATTTGGATAACATCACTTCCACAAGTGAGAAGAAAAAGATTTGAAATCTTTTACTACACACACCACTTATACATCATTTTCTTAATATTCTTCTTGTTTCACACCGGAGACCGTCACTTTTACATGGTGTTACCCGCGATTCTTATTTTTGCCATCGAGAGATTACTTAGAATGATACAGTCGAGGCTTGAATCGTGCAATCTTTCTGCTCGAATCCTTCCCTTTAAAGCTATTGAGATTGTACTACCGAAAGACCCAAGTAAGATTCCTGCACATATCAATTGTTTACTTATGGATGGATCGATCCAAGTTATGTTATATTTCTACGGGCTTAATGGATCAAATTCGTCATGAATCATTTTATTTAAAATAGTATGTCAAATAAAGAGCTTTTGCAAATGTGACATTGTTTTATTATATGGCCTTTTATATTAATTTATTAACTATTTGGCCTTTGATATAACTTAATAATACTTATGTTGCATTTTCATGATTATTTAATAATTTATTTTATTATATATTATTACAATCCTTTGGAAAACTTGCTAATTATTTATAAAAAAAAAGGTAAAACTTGTGGGGGAAGAGGTGTTTCTTATCAGCCCCATATCAAAATTATCCGTTTTGACCTGTTATCCAACATGTACATTTAACGCCTCTAGTTTTGTCAAAAAAAGAAATCTGATACTAAAATGTGATATGCAGGATTGAAGTATACACCAACAAGCATAATCTTCATAAAGATACCCAGCATTTCCAAATTTCAATGGCATTCATTCAGTATAGCTTCAAGCTCCTTGGTTGATGATGATACCATGTCTATAATCATAAAATGTGATGGATCATGGACAAATGCTCTCTATGACATAATCCAAGGAATGCCCGTTGGGCCTGATCAAAGGGCCCACAAATGCATTCCTGTTTCAGTTGAAGGCCCATATGGGCCGGTATCAACAGAGTTCCTAAGGTACGTAAGATAACTTTTTGTTACTACGGATTTGAGGTGGTAATATGAGCATGTTGGACATGTTGGGTGACAGATCAAAACGGTAATCGGGTTAACCTAAACACTTCTAACCCAAAAAAGTTCTAATTTTGTAAAAAAAAAACTAGTGTGTCAAATATGGGCAGTCCTATTCAATCTATTAGGAAAAACACTACCAGATAAACTCATCTACAAAAAAATTGTTCAAAACTGTCACCTCCACAGTGTCTTGTATTTTAACTTCCATTTGACTTTAAACTGTCATACTTTCAGCAACTATGATAGTTGATTGACTGTCTGATTTAACCCGTTAGACAAAACATAACCTGGATCGACGCTTAAAAGAAAACAGGTCAAAACCACCACCTCTTTGTCTTGTGCTTTTACTTCCACTTAACTTTGAACTGTTATACTTTCAGCAAATACGATAGTCTGCTTCTGATAGCCGGAGGAATCGGTGTGACTCCATTTTTAAGCATATTGCAAGAAATTTCTTCTGCTAGGAGAAACAGTTTCCCAACAAAAATACAACTTGTTTATATCATAAAGAAAAGCAACAGTATCAGTATTCTAAATTCTGTCCTACCGCTCCTCAGTAGCAAAAATACCAATGAATTTAACTTCAAGGTGAAAATATATGTGACCCAAGAAACACAAACTGGGGCAACGTTAAGTGAAATGATGCGCGAGTTTTCTCAGTTCGAAACACTCAAATTTGAAACAGGCTCTATAAGTTACTCTCCAGACAGCTATGGGAACTCACTTTCAAAGGCTGCTATTATCGGCTTCACCTCTATGCTGTTCTTTGTTCTTTTGATTACTTTCAGCCATGTTTTTCTTGCCTCAACCTAAGAAAGCTTCTTCGAAAGAGAAAAACGCATCATCATTAGTTGATCTTATTGTTATGTTCGCTTTCTTTCTATCTATCATCATCAGCATAATGGTGTTTTCGATTTTGAGATTAAAAAGTTCGAGGAAACAGCGTCCGCTGATGGAGTTTAAACATAAAGGACAAGAAATGCAAGCAAGTTCCTTGCAGTCGAACCGAAATCTTGATGAACATGAACTATATTTTGGAGCAAGGCCCAACTTCCATGGTATGTTCTCGTAATTTATGCTTTTTTAAGTACTTAACTTAATATCCTCAATAAACTAATCATGTAATATGCAAATTATTGCAGATATATTTTCAAAATTCCCAAATGAAATGGGTGGATCCTATGTTGGCGTCCTGGTATGCGGGCCCGAAAAAATGAAGGAATCAGTAGCTTCAATCTGCAGCTTAAGTTCTCAAGGCTCAAGCACTGGTGCTCAAAAAAAGAAGCCATACTTCAACTTTCACTCCCTAAACTTTACACTTTAGAAATGTATGTATCAGATTAATGACGCGTATAGACTGTTCGGTTGCAAGGATAGAAGTTAATCCTAGATTACAAATATAGGTTTTTGATGATACATTAAGCAAGTATTGTAGTTTTAAAGAAAATAACCTTCATGTGTCTAGATCTACAAGACTAGAATTAGATATTAAGCTTATTTAAACTTATATGATGTGTATTCGGGTTACGCGGGTTACACTGTACTGGTGTCTGGGGCCCAGGCCTGGTCTCGATTAAGGGCTGGGCCCGAAGGTTATATTAAAGGAGTTGAGGTCCACAAACTAATGAGGCCTTGTTATGGGCTGGACCAATTAGCATGATATGGGCACATCACACATGACTAGTTCAAATGGGTTCAAGTCTGCAGCAACCAGGTTTGACCTTAATTTTTTAAAGTATAATGACAGCCAAGAAATGAACAAAGATGAGGGGCATGTTTGAACTTTAATTAGGTGGTTAACCTAAAAGTCATTTTCTAACCTTATCACCTTATCTTTTTGATCAACTTGATATGTAGCAATTGACCAGAAAGGTGTCACAGGTACTCTTTTTGCAACGGGTCGGGTCAGGCGTACTCTTTTTGAGTCTTATAAATTATTAATGCGTTAAAAAAAGCAAAACTATTTAGAAAAAGCTATCCTTTAATAAAACAATTTAGGAGGTTGTAAATACTTTAGTACATTTTGGTTTACTATCAACCCATTTGGCACGCCATTTTTAGGTATGTTTTTTTACTTTTACCCATTTGACCCGTCAAATATAAAACAACCCAAATCGACCCATATCTAGGTAGATGGATTATAAGTTTATAACTGCCTAATCTACAATTATGCAAGAAAACAATACAAAATTGGAAAAGAAAAAGAAAATCAATATATATTGATATAATAAACAAATATACCAACAGGTAAAATATAATACAATAGCAAGGGAAAAATATAGTTACAATGTAAGTGGCGCCGTGGCGGTGGCAGTGGTGGTGGATGGTGGTTATGGTGACGGCTCTTTCTTGCTCTCTTGTAACATAACTCTCGGAGAAAGGGTGGTATCCTCACCCAACAAGAGTGCCACCACCTCCTTCATAGTCGGCCTATGCATCGGATCAGGGTGACAACAGCTTAACCCGAGCTTCAACACCGCCTCCATCTCTTCCACATTATATTCCCCCTTAATCCTCTTATCTGCAAGCTCCACTAGCTTTCCCTCTATGTACTTCTCTCTAACCAAATCAACCAAAATCATATCCTCCTCCCTATCATGCCATGTTTCAATAGGTTTACGCCCACACGCCACCTCCAGTACCACCACTCCAAAGCTATAAACATCACTAGCTATCGTTGGTGACGCTAGCATAGCTAGCTCAGGTGCCAGATACCCAAGCGTACCCACCACCCTCGTCGTCCCTGGCTCCTCACCCTGTGTATACAACTTTGCTAACCCAAAGTCACCCAACCGCCCTCTCATATCCAAATCCAACAACACATTACTCGACTTAATATCCCTATGCACCACCACTTGTTCCCACCCATGGTGCAAATAGTTCAAACCCTCAGCCACATCACTCAACACCCTCTTCCGCCCCACCCAACCCAACACGCTCTTCGGTTTATCAAATATCCAAGTGTTTAAACTACCATTAGGCATGTAATCATACACAAGAAGCAATTCAGTACCTTTTCGACACCAACCTCGCATTTGAACCAAATTCTTGTGCTGAAGTCTACCATACTCGAAATCTCAGCCATGAACTCCTTCAACCCTTGCTTTGAGTCATGATTCACACATTTTATAGCCACTTCAGTCTTGTTACTCAATGTCCCTTTGTAAACCTTACCAAACCCGCCCGCCCCAAGAACTTGATCGTTTGAAAACCCGTCAGTAGCCGCTTTTAACTCGTCGTATGAATACCTATGAGGCCAGTACTCAAGCTCCCAATCTTCAACCTCGTCTTCTTGATTCTTATGATACTTTTTCAGCCAGACATAATAACAAACACCTACAATGCACAAAACAAACCCCACTGAACCACAAGCAATACCCACCTTAGCACCAGTCGATAACCCCGAATCCGACTCCGATGGAGGCAAAAACACAGGCAAACCAGTAACATTAATGTCTCTAGCAACACCAGTGTCACTAAAACTCCATGCGAGAACCCTCTGAGCTTCAACCCAAGTGGTTGTCGAAGCCGAAAACCCAACATACATCTCATTAGACACATAATCACCAACACTTAAACTCCGATAACTCAACAACGGCGTAATCGGTCGAGACACACCGACCGGAGCAATAGTAACATTGATCTCCGATCGAGGCCCATCGAACTCAATCCACACATGAACATTTTGCCCACTTCGCATCTCCACCGGAATCAAACTTCCGGTGGAGTTATAGTATCCAGCAGGAACAGACACCACCGATTCAGCGTTATTCAAATCAATCCCAACGTGATTCTCATTCGTCTCATTCAATTCATTGTTAATCCAGTATCAAACTCTACAGCAATAAGGGGTGCAGGAGATTGAGCAGGGGTGTTCGAAAACAACCCAAATACTGACCACCAACGGCCCCCGGTGGGTCGGTGACGTTGGACAACACAAACGTGATGCCGAAGCCGGGGCTGGAGCTGATCTCCGGCAAGATTGAGAACACGAATTGGGTGGAGAAGGTGGTGAGGTTGCCGGAATCGGGTCGGATGATCGGAATCTTGGTGGGGTAAAAGGCTCGACCGATGGACCATTGGTTGGAGTCGTTTGATAACCGGATGACCGGTGGTTCGATGCGAGCGTCTTGGACTAACAGGAGGTTGGTAGTGGTGTTGAAGGAGTTGAAGAGGAAGTCCACGGCGGCGATCGGCGGTGGGTGTGGTGGTAGGATGAAGAGTAGGATGAGGATGAATGTTTGAGGTTGAAGATGCATTTTGGGGTTAGGTTTTGAATTTTGATCGATTTGGGAATTGGGTTTTTTGGTGTTTGAATGATCAATTGACCGAAGGTGTTAGAAGTTTGAATGATTGTGGTGTTTGATATGAATGATGAGTGATGACATGAATGCCAACCATGGCTGGGTGTTCTTTTGGCTTTTGGATTGTGGCTTGATTTTTTTTTATATATATTTATGTTATCTGACTCTTAAAGGGTGAGACATTCGTCATTGAGAAAAGTCAAATCTATCAATTTATATATTACAGGCAATTGAAAAGGCAATATGTAAATGATCTTTGATTATATAGATTTTGAATCTACAAGTCTTCACAAACCGCATGTGTTTGAAATTAATATTTAGATTCTGTAGAGTGCGTATGTTACGATTTAGTCGGTATTAATGATGGGTTGAACTTTTAATTGTGATTTTAAAAAATGGGTCCTAATGGGGACAGCGCATGGGTTTTTGGGGGTGGGCCGGTTCAAACGGTCATGGTTAGGTCTTGCGGTCACATTTTGGCACCTAACCGTGACCGCATGGACTTGCTGTCATAGTTTGGGTGTTTGTCCCCGTGACAGCATGGTCTTGCTTTCACGGTTCGGGGTGGCAGTCCTCGTGACCTCCTGACAACAAAACGACAAATGACAAAATGGGCTGTTAAAGTTGAAAAGCGGTCACCAAACCGTCATGTGGAGGCCAAACCGTGACCTCTAGGGTACACAGTCTCAGTTTAAGGTACGACGTAGACGTGATTTTGACAAAAGGCCGGGATTCCCGGCACAAACCGTCACGTGGAGGCCAAACCGTGACGGTTTGTGCCCCAGAATTTCACCTTATATACATTTCACCTTCGAACAATCGGCATATCTATTTCCAAACTAAAAATTCGCAATTTCATAATCCACACTCGAGATTTTTCAGCCTTCGTCATTCCAAAAACGCGTTAATTCGAAAACAATGTCGGGTTCGGGAGATCATTATCAAAAGCCGAAGCTTCCAGATTTGAATGTCGTGACCTCGGTGATTCTGCTCTTGGGCTCGCAATCTCAAGCTTTTTCTTCTTGACTTACCCCGATATCGACGCTGGTAAACTCTCTGAACTCCGTGCGCGCAATGTTAGTGGTGAAAAACTCGCTCGGGTTGCAGTTCGCCTCGGGCTTTACACCACCGGACCATGGTGCAAGAT
>CM044011.1:69089194-69321694 GCA_024085815.1 Flaveria linearis
GGACGAGGACGACATAGCGACGGTCGTGAGCCCGCGGAGGTTGCTTTCCGGTTGTTCGGGGTCCTCCACCGCATGTCACTTAGGCGGTTCGCTGTCGTCAGCGGCCTCTACACGGAGGAGGAGACCCGACAGCCGATGTACACCACCGCCTTGATCCGCGGGCCAGACGACTCCGATCAGGTCTGGTGGCCTGCGATAGGCGACGGACCATACGGCGGTGATACGAGGTCCTCTCATATACGAGACCCTCTGTATAGATACATTCACCGACTCATCGCCACGTCCGTCGCTGGTCGGGGGCGGGGACCGACAGGGTCAACGCCGCCGACCTTTTTTTTCTTCGGTATGTACTCACACACCGATACTGCCACCTCGCGCACGCCCTCGCTGATTATTTTGCTAGTTATTATCATCGGCAGTCGCGAGGGGCGTTAGTGGGCGGGAACATCGTTTCCCGGATCGCTCGGGGCTTGGGGTACGCACAGGCCATGTCCCAGCTCCCGCTACCTCCGACTCCTGTGCGCGTGCCGCCGGCCGGAGCACCGCCGCTGGGATGAGGATAGTTCGGAGGTTCCCCGACGGCACGTGGCACCTGCTCACCAGATACCAGGAGCTCGTGCCATGGGTGCCCGAGCCGTTGGTGGACCCACCCGAGCTGGCGTGGGCTGAGGTCCACCATCAGGACGCCCACGAGGCCCTTGGCGGCGGGGAGGATCAGCCCATTCCCCCGCCGCACGACCAGGACCCGCCCCAACATCCCCAGCGCGTGTACCACGCCGTGCGATTGCCTGCTCATGTTCTTGATATGATTCAGGACACACGAGACAGGGTCGCGAGGCTGGAGGATACGACCGCGAGGCTGCATGATACGACCGCGAGGCTGCATGATACCACCGCGAGGCTGGAGGATACGACTGCGAGGCTGCATGATATGATTGACTGGGTCATCCAGCACATGGTCGCGGACTATACCGCCTCGGGTGCGCCGTTGTTGTCACAGCCACCGAGGCGGTTAGACCATGACGGTGCTGGCCCATCTGGCGGACGGGTCTGGTCAGGGCAGCGATCCGGGGATTATGGATTAGATAGATATTTTGTTTGTATTTTATTTCTTTTTGTATGTAAAAACTCATTGTATATATATATGTGTTCAGTTTCAGTTATGATGATTTGTATATTTGGTTGTGTTTGTTTGGTTGTGTTTCTTTGTTTGTTTGCTTTATATTTGCAATGTTGATAATGTTAATTGTATATGTTTGATAACAACTGATTTTTACGATTAGGTTAACCATGTGATAAAATAACAACCAACTTGTTTAAAATTACTTGTAATATGACCATGAATTGCAGCAGATTAGGTTAACCATGTGATAATGTTAATTGTATCTGCGCTGCGTTTTGTCTCCACAAAGATTAAAGTCAACGCGTTCTGAATCAAGATTAAAGATAACAGATTACAAAGACTAATTAAGCAGATTAGAAAAAAAAAGATGAACTGAATCGCACGTTTGTTAATGATTAAACCATAAAATAGTGTTGTTAATGATTTTAAAGTATGTAAACCTGAGGATAAATCGGTGCACCACCATATGCAACAGCAACTTTCACACCAGTTTCATAGCAGAATTTCTTAGCTTCTTCAAATATCTAACGAAATAATACAGATCATAAGAACAATAGTTATATTATATATTCACGAAAAGATAGAAATGATGTGACGGTGAAACTAGTAATCGATAATCAATCATCATTTGTACAGACTAATAAACCATGATGACGTCAGAAAAAGGTAGACCACACCACCGGACCATGGTGCAAGATCCTAGTGCCACAACCCTACTTCTTCCCCCAACCATCCTTGTCACACTACTTCTACTAAATGCGTCTCGAAATCTGGATTCTAGCACGACTAACATCCGCAATCTTTTTTGCTTTGAAACAAATCCCAATGTTTTCCTTTAACCGACGTATGAAACTTCCAAGCTGCTTCAGATGTTGTAAAGTTCACAAACGCATATCCGGCATTCAAACCATGCCTGTACGTATATATCAACGTCAAAACTTAGCTTACAGCGAGTACGTTAATAAAACTCCGATCGAACGGTGTTTCCCGCCTTTTCATTCTCAAGTTTACAGTGATAAAATTACGGAAATAAAAATAAATGTTAATGCTTAAGGAAGATACACGAAATCAAACTCCGATCAAACGGTGTTTCCCGCCTTTTCATTCTCAAGTTTACAGTGATAAAATTACGGAAATAAAAATAAATGTTTAATGCTTAAGAAGATACACGAAATCAAACTCCGATCGAACGGTGTTTCCCGCCTTTTCATTCTTAAGTTTACAGTGATAAATTACGAAAATAAAATAAATGTTTAATGCTTAAGGAAGATACACGAAATCAAACTCCGATCGAACGGTGTTTCCCGCCTTTTCATTCTCAAGTTTACAGTGATAAATTACGGAAATAAAAATAAATGTTTAATCCTTAAGGAAAATACACGAAATAAAAATAAATATTTAATGCTTAAAAGAATAAAAAAAATAAAAGCAATATGTCACGTTTGGCCAAACCGTGACATATAGCCCCCCCTACGCACAATTAATACCCCCCATAATTACATACCCAATCAATACCCCCATAATTACATACCCAATCATTGACCCCCAGATCTAACTATCACGGTTAGGGTAAACCGTGACAGCTAGATGTCACACCTGACCTAGCGGTCATGGGGAGACCTAACCGTGATCGCTTGGGTCGGTTTTATCCAGGAAAAGCACGGTGCGCCTAAAATTTCCGTAAAAATACCATCAGCTGGTAAGGATGGTGGGTCGTCCATACTGTTTGTGGTTTGACACTTCGGTTTTGAAATTTATATTTGGACCATTTTTTGTATTTTTAAATCATTAGCTTGTATTACAATGATAATTATGATTTATGATATAATTCATACAAATAAATAGTATATTCCAAATATACATACACACATGTGAGCTGCTACGGTTTTGAAATAGACAAAACGGATAAATCGATAAGTCGGAGCCGAAGTAGTTGGATTCTCAAACTAAGCGAGTTGCTTCGGTTTTGAATGTTTCGCTACTTTCACAATTTTTAAGCACCACAGTTCACGAACCAGGCTGGTGGTATGGAAGAATAATGAATGCGAGACGGGATAGAGTGGCCGAGGTGGATGAGACGGAAGACTACGAATTGGGATGAAGAGATTCATGTCCATGTCGATCTGAAGCTGCAACAAAGAAGGTGTCAGATAGAAGAGCTGCAACTTACGGTATGAAAATCTGATATGTCACTGGCTATACAACAGGGAACACAACTCCCATCTTTAATCCTTTATTGATATTATATTATATATTATAGCAAAATATTCATATTTAGTTATATTTATTTTAATTTATTAATATTAAAAATATCGTGATATTAGAAGGAATCTTTAATCGACTTTTTCTTTATTTTTATTTTTGTGAACAGCTAAAAATTTCTTCTCCATTAAAAAAGGGTTTTGGCCAGCAAGAAATTAAAGTGAGCAACAACCGCATTACACCAAAATAGATCCTCGATATTCATCAAGCAAGATTACAAAGAAAAAAACCTCCAATTTGACATTAGAAAGAATCTTTTATTTGACTTTTTACTTGTGCTGATCTGTGATATATCTTAAAAATCTTCATAAGAATATAACGTTAGCTACGTTACCATGTGTGAAATCATAAAGATGATATATTCTCCAGCCACCTTTAATATCATAAAAAATCAAGGTAGCGTTTGTTATACAGTAACGAGAGTCATAATGAAATGAACGATTAAGTGTGAATAAAATATAACATGTTGGTTGACAACAGAATCAAATGAATTATTACATAAGTAATCCCAGACTCCTAACTACATCAAATCCATTCTATCGCAGATTGGTGTCCAACCATTCAAGTAAGTTTTCTAGTGTTTATTCTTAAAAATATATGTATATTTATATAAAAATAAGTGCATTTTTTTAATAGGAGTGCTGATGTACCTAAAAAATAACTGGTTGGACCCCTACAAAGAGAGATTTGTGTCGGCGTGGATAAATAGAAGTTATAACTTCGGTCAGCACACAACGAACCGCGTTGAGAGCCAACATTCGTTGTTGAAAAGTTACCTGAAAGCAACCAATAGCACCCTGGATAGATTTATTCCTTTCATTAATAATATCTTAGCTACCCAGGAAATTGCTATAAAAAAGTTTTACCAAAAGCAAAATCATGCTTATGGTGCAGCATAATCATGAAGTGCTTAAATTGCTGCGAGGTAACGTTTCTATTGCGGCTTTGGATATGTTAGTCGGTGAGATTAACAGGATACATCATCTAATTATATCCAAAGAATCATGTGGCTGCCATCTTTTTACCAGCTTTGGTCTTCCGTGTGCTTGTAAATTAAACATTACTTTCAACAAGTGAATGTTCTTTTACGTTTTTTATTTTTTCATGAAAACTTTTATTATATTTTATTTAATATATTATTTTATAGGTCAATGTATCCCCTCGATGCCATTGATGTTTTTTGGAGGAAGCTAGATTTTTCACCCGCGTATATTGTACGGGAGGTTCAAGTAGATGTACATAAAGAGATGGAGATGGTGACAAAACATTTACTTGTCCAACCCGAAAGCGTGAAAAGATCTTTGATTAATATTTTCAAATCTTTCGTTACTACTTCAAAAACGGATAAAAAACCTCCTAAAGTCCAAACAAATACACGGGGTCGTCCAAAAAATTTCAGATTTCAGATTTTTAAAATACAATTTTAATATATTTAAACGAAAAATACACAAAATAAAATACGAATTTGAATACGTACCGTAGTATGGAGTCGGAGGTATGAAAATAATGAAAATACGGAGGTCGTGACGGGAGTAAATCGTATGTGTGTTTTGGGGGCGTAAAAGAACAAATGGGCCGTGAGGTCCTATATATTATCGGGCCTCACGGTCGTGACGGACCTCACGGCCCGTTACATATTTTCCACACGGCCCGTTACCTCTTTCACGGGCCGTGGTGCTTTGTACTTTTTAAAACCCGGCCGTTGACACTACACGGCCGTATGGTGACACCCTCACGGCCCGTAAAGCCTCTCACGGGCCGTACAAAACTTTTCAAGTCTATAAATTCAGCCGCTTGACACAAACAATTCACACAAATTTACTCAATACCCAAAACATGAGTGCTACAAGTGATCAAATCCGTGACGGATGAAGAGGAGGTGACTTTAGTAAGATCTTGTATCGAAAATTCAGGTACTATCCCGCCAAATTCAATATTTTGGAACCGGGTTTCAACTCGTTTTCATCAAATTCTCGAACGTGAAGAATATCGCACCACTCGTGAACTTAGCAACAAGTGGTCTGACTTGAGAAGGAAGGTCACGACATTTCACCAGCTCTACAAAGACGTTTACAACAATCGAAATATGTTATGGAATGATACGGATATTATGACAAGAACTCAAGAAAGATATCGGGAGAAATTTGGAATTTCCTTCAACCATTTTGCGGCTTGGATCTTTTATAAAGATCAAGAAGATTAAAAATTATGTGTTTTATTTTTGTGTGATAATAACGGTTTATCGTTTTTGAATGTACTAATAACGTTATGTTTTAATAAAATATTTCATTACTGTTCTACATTACACGTCTAGAATACAGTTCGTCTGCCATAAATCTTCGGAATCTAAAGCAAGCATCCTGTAAGCTAACCTCTTGCCACTCTAAAGATCTATTTTGAACCAACCTACGCAATAACATACAAATTACAACTCCCGAATCTCGACCAATATGACCGGCGTTAGGGGGCCAAACGTTTCACCCGATACCACCAGTTCTTCGATTTCTTCTTGTCCGGAGTGCTGCCAATATTGTATACGTGACAGAAAATGTAAAAAGTACGATTCGAATTGTACGAAAATCATTCGCGCATTACGATGAATGCACCATGAATCATCACACGTATTTGGTCGGCATTCGTATGGAGAATATATACGAACTTGTAGTGAGTCCATAGAAATCTTAAAAAGATACCAATTTTCTTCGTCATCAGTCATTGGTACGTAAACCTACAAAACAATTTAATTCACGGTTATAAATTTATGATTTTATTGTAAAACATGAAAACAGTATTACCGTATCAACTTCCCATAACGCGGGATATAGACAGTCACTCCCGTCTCCAAATTCGTTACCATTAACGGACCCCGAGTATATTAAGTTAAACCACTCAAATGGGAGAATCGTCCAACGATCACTACCCGGCAACTCTTCGGTTCTACGTATTTCTTCGTATCTCCATATTGTGAGTCTATTTGTCCACGCCCGAACATGCTATAAAACAACAACTTTTTAATCGTTAGAATTTTAAAATAAAATAAAATATATAAAAAACTTTAAATCATACCTCTGTACCTAAAGACACGTTTCCGAGTAATTCACGCCAAAATTGTAACGGAATATCGGAATGACCCATGTAATACACTCTACATGTTTGGGAGTCACCGTTATGTATAAAGTGAATAATATTCTGAGACCAGTTCCTCCCGTTCTGCCAATTATGGTTATCTATTGGATCGGGAATACTTTCCACAATATCTCGTGAGTTTGAAGATGACTCATTTTGACGTCTTCTCCTACCTCCACGAGAAGACATTTTTACTGTTTCGTTTCTCACTAACCATATAACAAGTCATATATATAACGGTTTATATAGAATCTTAAATCGAATCAAGGAATAATACGTCGCGTCACATAATTATAAAATTTAAAAGTGCACGCAAAACGAGGAAAGTAAATTCTCAGAAGGACAACTACGGCCCGTGAAGGATCTCACGGGCCGTTATTGAGGTAGTTAACGGGCCGTGTGTGCGGACGTTTACGAGCCGTTTGTTCCTTCACGGGCCGTGATAAAATGCAGTTGTGAGAATTAAATTTCGAAGCCCTTACGGCCCGTAAGGCCCTTCACGGGCCGTGAAGAAAGTCAAAGGGCGTTTATTTATCACCTGACAGGGCGTGCAATTATCATTGGCCTTTTTAATTTAATATGTCGTAGTCATTTGGTCATAATATTGCCGTTCAAAAAAATTTAGTCATAATATTTATGCAATGTTTGTATTTTTCAAAGCTATATTATTGACTCGTACATTGCATAAAAGTCCCAAAAAAAATCTTAATTTAATATAAACTAGGATTTTTCATCGGCGCTCGTTGCGCCCATGATAACCGACTCGAAACAATTTGAAGTTCTAGGCTCGGGCTCAGAATCGATGCTCGGTTACGGCTGGTAACCATAATCGACAGCTACACCTAACGACGAATACCACTCCGGTATCTTATCATCGCCCATAAAGCTCATCTGGCGAGCAACACATCAATAACAAACCGAAAGAAAACAAAGAAACCATTAATGAACATCAATCAAAAGAAATGACACTTTCTTTCTAATGCACCGGATGTGATGTTAGGGAGGTTTTCCATTTTCTTCTTTAAAGCCAAAGGGTAGATTACAAATATATAATACCTTTATGGCCAATATTAAAACTATTAGAAACCAACCATTTCTTTAAGTTCATTTTAAATATATAGGATAATTTGACTTATATTTTAAAGAAAAAAAGTCAAATTGGACTTTTAATTTTAACAACAGGCCGTAGTCATTTAGTCATCATATTTGTTTTAAAGAATAGAGTTAATTTCAATTTGTTCTCTAAGATTTGACTAAAATAACTATTTTCCTTCAAAGATTGAAAACAGCAATTTACCTCCAAAAGTTTCATATATTGTTTCAGTTCCACTCCAAAAGTTTTATTATTTTGAATAAAGTTAAACCAATAAATAAAACTTTTGGACTGAAATTGAAAATAACTGATGAAACTTTAGGAGGTAAATTGATTTTTTAATCTTTTAAAGGAAATTATTATTTTTGACAAACCTGAATAAGTAAAATTGAACTTAACTCTAAAAAATAATTGCTTAACCACACAACAAAACCAAAGTTTGTGTTTTCATTTCCTCTAATATATTATAAAGCAAAGTTGTGTGTATATATCACCGACTTTGCTTTTTTAAAATAAAATAAATTATAATTTACTTGAACTCTACGTGTTCCTGAAAAAAAATAACTTTTAACGATCATAAAAAGATATACTCAGTATAATTTTTTTAACGATATGTATTTGGTATTTAACTTAACTCTCGTTACTCTAATAGATGGTCATAATTTCATCTGGGTTCGAATCCTAATGAAAGGTCCAATAGAGATCAAGATTGTTGAAAAAATACAAGAATTTTCTTTACTCGGACCATCAGAAAATAAAGAAATAGTTAATTTATTCAAGATAATTACATATTTACAATCACCGTCTCAATTTATCATTTTCATTAGATTTCGGGATATGATATGGTTTCGAAGGATGAACCGGATATGTACAATTCAAACAAAATTTCATTCTTGAACAAAAAATCATTTTGTTATTTATTTCATCTATTTCATGACTGGAATAAGGGAGGATACACATTACATCATGATTTTGAATCAGAAAGGAGATTTAAGAAATGACAGATTTATTCACTTGATTAATAACCAAGCTAGAACTTGTGTATCATAAGAGATTTGCCTGGTTTCATTAATTCCTATGAATTGGACAAAAAACAATTCTTGAATGAGGTATATAACTCCATGTATGAATTGAAAACGACATCTTTATTGTTTTATTGGTTCTATTTCCTATTTTCTATGAAGAGAGTGATTCTTTTTGTCAAAGGATTAGGAAAAAAAGACCGGATCTCCTGCAGAAATGATTTGGAAGAGCTAAAACAAAAATATAATATTTACTAGCAACAACATAATGGAGGCAGTCAATAAAATAGATTTATCTGAAATCTTATGCAATTTTATATTTATTTAAGTGAAATGTCATAAATAATAATCAATTTATCAACTTTCAAAAGTGTTCCATTAAACTATTCATGCATATTTTGTCCAATTGTATGACCATGCTTCGAAGAATATATGTTATTTTAATCGGATCTATCTTTCCGTTTCTCGGCCGGAGTTGCATCCCACCACTCAGAAGGAACTCACAACTGGAAAAACCCCTAACACAATGTCATGAATCCACTGGCCCAACAAGCTACAAGTGTTATAAAGAATATAAATCCACAACAGGTAAGGAGGAGTGAAAGAATTAAAGTGCAACCAAGAATTTGAAGACCACATCATATGCGTCACGTCACCCTTGCCCTTACAGAATTAGTTACATCATTGTATGTAAAGTAATTATTGTGTGATCAAGAGGTAGGCAAATTGTTAGATCTTTTTAATCATTCTCTCTTCTTACATCATATTCTGTAATCTGTTTCCCATCCTCATTTCCCAATCTATCAATATCAGTCCTCTATCGTTTCCTTGAATTTCTATTTCATTACTATTGTTATTGATAATCATTACAAATTGGTGCTTCATTGACCTTCTGCATCGATGGCGGAAGGCACTTGTACTCGCGTTATGGAAGATTCTATGAATTGGTTCAGGAAGAGCAGAAAGTGCTTCGTCGTGATGTTGATAACGTTTTAACCGCTATTGGTTCTCTGCAACAATCGATTAATGAGCTGATTAACATTCCAACTCTGAACCTGTGAAGAAGCCTATCGCTGCTAAACCTGGCGTGGGCGACAACGGTGACAGTTTAGGTGTTCTCGATCGCCACAAGCCGGCGTCGGTCTATTTGGCTCGGTTCAACGGTGAAAATGCTGAACGTTGGGTTGCACAGGCCAATCGCTACTTTGAGTTCTATCATATTCCTGATCCAGATCATTTAACGATAGCGTCGTTCTATTTGGATGATTCACGACTAACTGGTTTGATTGGCTTCACCACCGTAATCAGATCTCCACCTGAAACGCATTCTCTGGTGCCCTACGACGCGTTTCCGCTCTTCGGATCTGGAGGAACCAGAAGGTTTATTGGCTAAATTGGTTCAGACCACCATAGTCACCGACTATCGTTCGCGGTTTGAATCCGTTTCTAATCGGACGATGCCCTTACCGGTGGAGTTCCTTACTAGATGTTGGATCTCAGGTTTGCGTTCTGATATCAAGCAATCGGCGATCTGTCACCAGCTCAAAACCTTAGAGGAAGCTATGGACATGTCCAACTTCATGAACGTCAGATTCAATTTGAGTCGTGTTAGTTTGGGCTCATCTAAACCCCTGTTACCTAATCCCACAACTCCAATGTCGAACTCCAAATCCTCCCCTTCCTCCCATACTAAATCCTTTCCACCCACCACAACGGCTCCCAAGGTTGGATTCCGACTCTCACACCTACAGAGATCGCTCAGAAGCGCATAGGGGCTATGTTATCATTGTGATGAGAAATATACCTGGGATCATAAGTATAAGTCCACACCATAGCTGTTGTTCTTCGATGACGATTCACAAGATCCGGGTGGGTCACCGTATTCCCCTTCATTGGTAAGTACTGATTCTCTTTTGGCTGAAAAATTACAAGCGGAAGACGTGCAAACTCAATTTGCAATTTCTTATAATGCCTTGTCTGGCGGGTGTTCTTCCACCACGTACGATTTACGGGTACAATTAAGGGCAAATCGGAACAAGTTTTGTTGGATGGGGTAGTATCCATTGTTCTATGCAAACCCGTATTGCTAATTTTCTTAATTTTGCTATTGAATCGATTGAACCATTTTCTCTCTTGGTTGGTAGTGGGGAGAGGTTACCTTGTTCTGGTTTGGCTAGGGTTGTTGAGTTGATTATTCAAGGTCATTCTATTATTGTGGACTTCTATGCGTTACCGTTACAAGGTTATGATATGGTGTTGGGTGTATCCTGGCTTGCCACCCTTGGACCGGTTATCACTGACTATTCCAAGTCTGTATTTGAGTTCACTCTTAGTGGACAGCAGGTTCGATGGCAAGGGGATGTTCATAGTGCTCAGGTCATATAGTTTCATGGGTTTGAACATTTACTTAATAGTGATGGCATTGGTCAATTGTACCACTTGACCCTTGTTCAACCTGAGTCTCCTGCTCTGGTATACCCTTTGGATTTACAGGTTTTGTTGGATCACTTTGCGGCTGTGTTTACTATTCCAAATGGGTTACCCCCTACTCGGTCTCAAGATCACCATATTGACTTGTTGTCGACCAGTCAACCTGTGTCGTTGGACCTTACTGATATCCGTATTTTTAGAAACGAGAGATTGAGAAACTTGTTGGTGAAATGCTTCAACAGGTATTATCAGACTGTAAGGCCCCGTTCCTGGGCACCTTACGGTTGGTAGATCATCGCACATAAAAACATACATTTAATATAAAGAAAATGGAATAACGCAGCGGAATTAATAAAAGTCATTCTCATTTCATCATAAAAGCTTTTACATCATTGTCTTGATTACAAAATACAAGCTTTCTCTACTTTGCCTATCCTTACTATGATTACTGCTGAAGCTCAGCAATCATAGGGTCATATACAGTGACCTCTAATAGAAGATATTAAGTTCAAAAATATCTTTTTGAACTTAAAGGAGATTCCTTAAGTAATCCCGTTTATCAGGATTCTTAAGAAATCTCACACCTGCATGCAACATGATGTGTTGCGTGCATTACGGGCCCACAACACATGATGTGGCAGCATAATCAAAAGGAGAATGCCATCCCAAAGAGCTGAGTAGCCGCCTCGTGCCATCCTCAGCAACACTACCTGCGAACTGGAAAACACATAAAAAGTCAGCGTTGCTGAGTGAGTTCTAGTTTTATAATAAAACATACTTTTACTTGTTAAAAACGTCTTTTCATACATGCGATCATACATCATACGTACACGTAGATAATATTATTATTATCTTCATCCTTCGTTCATTAATCATTCATTCGTGTACCATTCATCATTCTCGTTCACTTTCATACGTACATACTTTACATTCATTCATTACTTCTGTTCGAACGTTTGTTTCATTCATTCATGCATTCATTACATTGGTTCGAACAATCTTTACATTTGGTGACATGTACAATACCCCCTTACATTATACATACTGCTGGTGCTGGACCCGTGGTAATCAACCACGAACGTTGTGCACAAATGCTGATCCAGTCACCTGGGGTAGGTACATGCACCACTTATCTTTTCACTTTACTTCTATCATACGTTAGCCAGTCTGTTACAGCGCACAGCTGCTCACCTCAGTGGCAATCTCATGATTGCCTGCTAACCGAGTCTGTTGCAACACGTAGTTGCTCACCTCATTATCAATCTCAAAGATTGACCCTGTGTGCATCCTTCGGGTAGCTAACCCGCATCACAGTTGAGCTAACACCTGCCAGGGTGTGCGCCTCCTTACATATGCTTGCAAGCCTTTCTTACATTCATTCGTTCATTAATGCATGCATTCATTCATCGTGTTCCTTCTTTCATTATCTTTCACTTTACGTTCTTAATACGTTCGTTTCATTCTTTCATTCATTCACGTAAGTTATTAAAAGATAACATACATTTACATAAGGAACATAGGTATTTACAATTCATCAATACTCACCACCTATCATGGCCACATCATACTTAACATACATACCTCATACATACACTGCTTATACATTCACATCAGCCCTATTCGGGCGACTTAACCTATCCCAGTCGCATGTCCTCCATGCGACTGGACCGTGCGATTGGGCTGTCATGCGAATGGGCATACAATCGTGCGACCGAACTTCCTTCCGCACGACTAGACACTATACGACTGGGCTATATGCGACTAACTCTTAACCGTACGACTGAACTACTCTGCGATTGGACCTATGCGACCGAAACCCTCAATCGCATAGCCTATCGTGCGACTGAGGCTCAATCGTGCGTCTGAGCCTCAATCGTGCGATTGGACACCAACTCATCCTCATTCGGCCGAATGGCCCTTCATCGCATAACCCTAACTGGGCAGCGACTGGAGTTCTTCATGAACAGCAGTCGCGAACCAACGCACTCAAACTCCTCATAAACCCATTTTCAGCCCAAATCGACCCTCCCAAGCCTCAGGGATTCATACTAGGACATCATACAAGCATATACAAGTCCAAATTCTTACTATAAACACATTACTCAAGATTTACCCAAATGGGTCAAACTTACACTATTTCAAAATAGGGTTTCTATGTGATTCCAGCCCTAAAATTGTTAGAAAACATGTAAATGAGGGGTTCTAGAACTCACAATAACAGGTAGGAGTTGATGAGCTTCGATTTGGCTAGCTTCTCGACAAATCCGGAGCTCGGTCAGCACTTTCCTCTTTTCTTTCTCTGCTCTCGTTCGCTCTTTGCTCTTCCCGACTGAAATTTCTAAGTGTTGGGAGGAGAATGAGAGCTGCTCCCCTTTTATAGGTATTGCCCAGTCGCATCTGCTCCAGGGGCGACTGGACCTTCAGTCGCATGAACACCATGCGACTGGACCCCAGTCGCATGTGTCCCATGCGGTTCATCCTTCATTCGGGCGGTTGAACTCCAATCGTACGGTTGAGCTTCAATCGGCCGAATAGCATGCGGTTGAACCTCCAGTCGCATAAATCCCAGGCGACTGAGGCTCAGTCGCACAGCCTACCAAAAGTCAAACTTTCGGGTGTTACAAGTCCACCCCCCTTATTTTAGGTTTCGTCCCCGAAACCTGTTATTCTTCGAACAATCGTGGGTAATGCTGCCTCATTTCTTCTTCAGTTTCCCACGTTGACTCGGATCCCTTCCTGTGTCGCCACTGTACACGCACAAGGGAACCACTTTATTCCTTAACCTCTTCTCTTTGCGATCGATGATCGCCACTGGTTGCTCTACATAGTTAGCCGTTCGTCTACCTCGATGTCCCCCAGTGGAACGACCATGTCCTCATCCACCAAACATTTCCTCAGATGAGACACGTGGAAAGTCGGGTGGATTCCACTTAGTTCATCTGGTAGATCCAACTTATAGGCCACCTCCCCTACTCGAGCAATGATTCGGAAAGGGCCTATATACCACGGACTCAACTTACCCCTCTTCCGGAATCGAATGATCCCTTTCCAAGGTGAGACCTTTAACATAACCCGGTCTCCCACCTGGAACTCAATCGGCCTGCATCGTTTGTCGCATACGATTTCTGTCGGTCTTTGGCCGCCTTCATATAAGCTTTAATTCTTTTGAGCTTTTCAGTCATAGCCTCGACCACTTCGACGCTTCCCAATTCTTTCTGACCAATTTCACCCCAACAGACGGGTGTCCTGCATCTCCTACCGTATAGCATCTCATAAGGTGGCATGCCGATACTGGCATGATAACTGTTGTTGTACGAGAATTCAGCTAACGGTAGGTGGTCATCCCAGCTTCCCCCAAAGTCAATACACATGCTCGGAGCATGTCCTCCAAAGTCTGAATGGTCCATTCCGACTGACCATCAGTTTGAGGGTGATAAGCCGTGCTAATATGCAACCTCGTCCCCATAGCATCGTGGAATTTCTTCCAAATTTGGATGTAAACCGGGTGTCGCGATCAGACACAATCGACACCGGTACACCATGACGAGTCACAATCTCTTTGATGAAAAGATCGGCCAACCTTTCGGACGAATATGTCTCGCGCATCGGTAAGAAGTGAGCACTCTTCGTCAATCGATCCACAATCACCCAGATCGTATCATACCCTTTCAGGGTACGTGGCAGCTTTGTGATAAAATCCATGGTGATGTGCTCCCACTTCCATTTCGGTATGTCCTACGGTTGAATCTTTCCATACGGCTTCTGGTGCTCTGCCTTTACTTGCAAACACGTGAGGCACTTACTCACGTACTCCACCACGTCACGTTTCATACCCGACCACCAGTAATCTTTCTTCATGTCTTGGTACATCTTGGTAGCACCGGGATGAATGGAGTATCAGGACTTATGAGCTTCATCCATAATCCTCATTCGCAGATCCCCAAGACTAGGAATCCACATACGCCCAAACCGGGTTCTAACTCCAGTTGTGTTCTCACCCAACTCCCCAACCAAGCCTCTCATCCGTTCAGAGTTAAGATGTTCGTCTTTCAAAGCCTCATCTTGGAACTTTTTGACCTGTCTCATCACATCAGAGGTCATGATTAGCTGGTACGCCTTCACCCGAATTGGTTCGGGCCTCTCTTTTCGGCTAAGGGCATCCGCCACCACGTTGGCTTTGCCCGGATGGTAATGGATCTCACAATCATAATCCTTTATAAGCTCCAACCATCGCCATTGCCTCATATTCAGATCTTTTGCTCGAAGAAATACTTCAAGCTCTTATGGTCGGTAAAGATGGTGCACTTCGTTCCGTAGAGATAGTGCCTCCAAATCTTCAGTGCAAAGACCACAGCTGCTAGCTCCAAGTCGTGAGTAGGGTAATTAACCTCATGGACTTTCAACTGCCGGGATGCATAAGCTATAACTTTTCCCCTCTGCATCAACACGCATCCCAATCCCGAATAAGAAGCATCAGAATAAACCACTAGATCTTCGCTTCCCTCGGGTAATGACAGAACTGGAGCTTGGGTCAATCTCGTCTTCAGTTCTTCAACGCCTTCTCCTGAGCTTGACCCCATACGAACTTTACATCTTTCCGGGTCAACTTGGTTAGTGGAGAAGCGATTTTGGAGAAGTCTTGAATGAATCTTCGGTAATAACCCGCCAAACCCAAGAAAATCCGGATCTCAGATGGCGTCTTTGGAGACTTCCACTGTATCACCGCTTCCACCTTCGCCGGATCAACCATAATCCCATCCGGATTTACCACGTGACCCAAGAATTGAACTTCACGCAACCAAAATGCGCACTTGGAGAATTTTGCATACAATTTATCCCTTCTCAACGTCTCCAGAACTTCGCGAATGTGACCGGCATGCTCCGTCTCGTCCTTCAAATAAATCAAGATGTCATCAATGAATACAATCACCGATTTATCCAACATCGGCCGACGCACTCTATTCATCAGGTCCATAAAAGCAGCTGGCGCGTTGGTCAAACCAAAAGACATAACGAGGAACTCGTAGTGACCGTAGCGCGTACGAAAAGCTGTTCTAGGGATATCATGCTCCTTCACCTTCAGTTGATGGTAGCCTGATCGAAGATCTATTCGCGAAAACCAACTAGCACCCTGAAGTTGATCAAACAAGTCGTCGATCCTCGGCAAGGGGTATCTGTTCTTTACTGTCAGCTTATTCAGCTCGCGGTAGTCGATGCACATTCTCATACTACCGTCTTTCTTCTTTACAAACAGGACCGGAGCACCCCAAGGCGAGATACTCGGTCGAATAAACCCCTTATCCAGCAGCTCTTGTACTGCTCCATCAACTCTTTCATCTCTGTCGGGGCCAATCGGTATGGTGCTTTGGCAACAGGTTGGGCGCCTGGTATCAGATCAATCTGGAACTCGATCTCTCTATCAGGTGGCAATCCCGATAAGTCTTCCGGGAACACGTCTGGGAACTCACACACAACCGGAACATCAGATAGTTGTGGTGTTAGCTTTTCTACATCCTTTACATAACATAAAAAGGCGTTACATCCACGCCTCATACATTTCCCCGCCACTGCCATTGAGATCACCTTCGGAATCATAGTAACCCGATCGCCATAAACTGTCACTGGACTACCGTCGGGCGCTGTCAAACTGATCATCTTCTTGCGACACACAATGTTCGTCTCGAAATCTGCCAACCAATCCATCCCAAGCACCAAATCGAAACCGCCTAACGTCATCGCAAATGGTTTAACTGGGAATTTGTGACCCTCCAGTTCTACATCGCAACCCTCAATTACCTCGGAAATCCTGGTGGTTTTACCTGTAGCGGTCTCTACACCAAACGGTATATCCACCGGTCTACTACTAACGGACAATTTGGCACAGAAGCAGCAGAAATAAAACTCCTACTGGCACCCGAATCAAATAATACTGAGGCTAAAGTTTGGTTCACCAGAAACGTACCGGACACGACATCAGGGTCCGTCCTAGCCTCTTCCTGCGTCATCGTGAATGCTCTGGCGCTTGCTCTCGACCCTTCACCCCCTGTCTTCTTCATGCCGGAACCCTCGAACCTTGGCTTCTTGCAATCTTTACTCATATGACCACTTTCCCCACAGTTAAAACACTTCAAGCCCTTACATTCTTTCGCCATATGACCGGGCTTTCCACACTTAAAACAAACATTCAGCCCCCATCTGCACTCGCCACCGTGCTCTCTCCCACATTTCCCACACTTTCTCGACCCTGTACTTGACGTGACCACACGGCGATCATCCACCTGTGCCTTCTTGCTGCTTGTCGAAGTATCACCTCGACCAAACCTCTTCCCCTGCCATTTCCTTTCATCACTTCCCTTCTTACTACCCTCAGCTTTCACCAGTGCAGCTCGTTCATCGTACAACCTCCCAGCTAAATCCACCGCCGACCTGAAAGTACTAGGTCGAGCGGAAATCAAATGCCAACGAATTTCGGCTGGCAACCCCTGAATATACCGGTTAATCTTGCGAGACACCGGCGTCACTTGCTCTGGCACCAACCGTGCCATGTCGTTAAACTTGGTTGTGTATTGTTGGTGGGTCATCGTCCTCGCCTCCAACTGCAGGAACTCTCTCTCAACTCTGTCCATCTCCCGACGAGGACTAAACTCCTCGATCACCATTCTCTTCAACTCAGACCACTTCATCTTTCCAATGGCCCTACTACCCTCGGCCTGGACAATATTGTCCCACCAGCACAACGCCGTCCCCGTAAACGAGTGGGTAGCAAACTTCACCTTTTTATCCTCCTGGCAATCACTGATGTCAAGGACCGCCTCCATTTCCCTCACCCATTGGTGAGCATCCGTAGCCGTACCCGAACCATCAAAAGTCGGGGGCTTGCACCTCATAAATGCCCCGTAGTTACAACCCCGGGCTGTCTCCCGTATCTACTCTTCCTCCTCTTCCTCTTCATCATCGGATAATACTGTTTCTGCTTCTGTTTGTTGCTGTCTACCTGAGGACCGATTCCTCCCTCGTCTCTCATTTTCACGTACTGCCTTTATCACTTCGGTCACTACGGACGGTAAGATCGTCTGCATGACCTGGTGCACTTCCTCGACCACTGCCTCTTTTACCGAGGCTCTCAGATTTGCGCTTTCGTCTGCCTCCTCCTGATGAGGAGTCTCGTTCTCCTCGTGAACTACTTTCTCTGCCCTAGGCCTTCCTCGCGTGACACGCGGTTCAGCACCACGTCCACCACCACGGGAAGCTTTAGATGATCTACCACCGACCATCTTCTATCACACTGAAAGATTCAAACACCAACACGGTCATTCAAGGAAATAGCTCAGTTTATGTCAAGTATAGTAAGTCCCTAATTACAGTGGCCAGTTGTGATTAGCCACTTACTCTACTCTTCATACCCCGAGCATTACCTGTCCTGACTACATTAGTATCTAAGTCTAACAGTACACATAATTCACATAACATGCGCACATAATACCAGTTAATCTTTAAGAAAAATACCTGATGGCACGCAACTACTCAGATGGCATTCTCATTCTCCCTGTCCCATTCTCAGTTTAAGTTTAGGTTTATTGTGAAAATTTACCCATTTCACTTAAACTTTGGCTCTAATACCAACTTGTAAGGCCCCGTTCCCGGGCACCTTACGGTTGGTAGATCATCGCACATAAAACATACATTTAATATAAAGAAAATGGAATAACGCAGCGGAATTAATAAAGTCATTCTCATTTCATCATAAAAGCTTTTACATCATTGTCTTGATTACAAAATACAAGCTTTCTCTACTTTGCCTATCCTTACTATGATTACTGCTGAAGCTCAGCAATCATAGGGTCATATACAGTGACCTCTAATAGAAGATATTAAGTTCAAAAATATCTTTTTGAACTTAAAGGAGATTCCTTAAGTAATCCCGTTTATCAGGATTCTTAAGAAATCTCACACCTGCATGCAACATGATGTGTTGCGTGCATTACGGGCCCACAACACATGATGTGGCAGCATAATCAAAAGGAGAATGCCATCCCAAAAGAGCTGAGTAGCCGCCTCGTGCCATCCTCAGCAACACTACCTGCGAACTGGAAAACACATAAAAAGTCAGCGTTGCTGAGTGAGTTCTAGTTTTATAATAAAACATACTTTTACTTGTTAAAAACGTCTTTTCATACATGCGATCATACATCATACGTACACGTAGATAATATTATTATTATCTTCATCCTTCGTTCATTAATCATTCATTCGTGTACCATTCATCATTCTCGTTCACTTTCATACGTACATACTTTACATTCATTCATTACTTCTGTTCGAACGTTTGTTTCATTCATTCATACATTCATTACATTGGTTTGAACATTCTTTACATTCGGTGACATGTACAATACCCCCTTACATCATACATACTGCTGGTGCTGGACCTGTGGTAATCAACCACGAACGTTGTGAACAAATGCTGATCCAGTCACCTGGGGTAGGTACATGCACCACTTATCTTTTCACTTTACTTCTATCATACGTTAGCCAAGTCTGTTGCAGCACACAGCTGCTCACCTCAGTGGCAATCTAATGATTGCCTGCTAACCGAGTCTGTTGCAACACGTAGTTGCTCACCTCATTATCAATCTCAAAGATTGACCCTGTGTGCATCCTTCGGGGTAGCTAACCCGCATCACAGTTGAGCTAACACCTGCCATGGGTGTGCGCCTCCTTACATATGCTTGCAAGCCTTTCTTACATTCATTCGTTCTTTAATGCATGCATTCATTCATCGTGTTCCTTCTTTCATTATCTTTCATTTACGTTCTTAATACGTTAATTTCATTCTTTCATTCATTCACGTAAAGTTATTAAAAGATAACATACATTTACATAAGGAACATAGGTATTTACAATTCATCAATACTTACCACCTATCATGGCCACATCATACTTAACATACATACCTCATACATACACTGCTCTATACATTCACATCAGCCCTATTCGGGCGACTGAACCTATCCCAGTCGCATGTCCTCCATGCGACTGGACCGTGCGATTGGGCTGTCATGCGAATAGGCATACAATCGTGCGACCAAACTTCCTTCCGCACGACTAGACACTATACGACTGGGCTATATGCGACTAACTCTTAACCGTACGACTGAACTACTCTGCGATTGGACCTATGCGACCGAAACCCTCAATCGCATAGCCTATCGTGCGACTGAGGCTCAATCGTGCGTCTGAGCCTCAATCGTGCGATTGGACACCAACTCATCCTCATTCGGCCGAATGGCCCTTCAGTCGCATAACCCTAACTGGGCAGCGACTGGAGTTCTTCATGAACAGCAGTCGCGAACCAACGCACCCAAACTCCTCATAAACCTATTTTCAGCCCAAATCGACCCTCCCAAGCCTCAGGGATTCATACTAGGACATCATACAAGCATATACAAGTCCAAATTCTTACTATAAACACATTACTCAAGATTTACCCAAATGGGTCAAACTTACACTATTTCAAAAATAGGGTTTCTATGTGAGTCCAGCCCCAAAATCATTAGAAAACATGTAAATGAGGGGTTCTAGAACTCACAATAACAGGTAGGAGTTGATGAGCTTCGATTTGGCTAGCTTCTCGACAAATCCGGAGCTCGGTCAGCACTTTCCCTCTTTTCTTTCTCTGCTCTTGTTCGCTCTCTGCTCTTCCCGACTGAAATTTCTAAGTGTTGGGAGGAGAATGAGAGCTGCTCCCCTTTTATAGGTATTGCCCAGTCGCATCTGCTCCAGGGGCGACTGGACCTTCAGTCGCATGAACACCATGCGACTGGACCCCAATCGCATGTGTCCCATGCGGTTCATCCTTCATTCGGGCGGTTGAACTCCAATCGTACGGTTGAGCTTCAATCGGCCGAATAGCATGCGGTTGAACCTCCAGTCGCATAAATCCCAGGCGACTGAGGCTCAGTCGCACAGCCTACCAAAAAGTCAAACTTTCGGGTGTTACAAGTCCTAGTACAAGTGCTTTTTCATCACTAGTTTTATTGGTTCGCAGAAAGGATGGCACATGATGATTCTGTGTGGATTACCGTGCCTTGAACTCTATTACGGTTAAGGATCATTTTCCTATACCGTCTATTGACGAGCTTTTTAATGAGTTGCATGTTGCCCAATTTTTTCTAAATTGGATTTATTGGTTGGGTATCATCAAATTCGCGTTGCTAGTGGGGATGTTATGAAAATGACGTTTCGGACTCATGACGGCCATTATGAGTTTTTAGTTATACCCTTTGGGCTTACTAATGCTCCCCACACTTTCCAGCGGCTTATGAATGACGTGTTTCGACCCTTTTTGAGACGTTTCATTTTGGCATTTTTTTATGACATCTTAATCTATAGCAAAACTTGGTCTGATCACTTGCATCACATTGCTCTCACCTTACAGTTACTATTGGATCATAACGTGGTGGCCAAACTTTCCAAGTGAATCTTTGGGCAATCTTAAGGGCTTACTTGGGTCATGTGATCTCATCTTCAGGTGTTGAATAGTGGCCTATTCCTAAAAAACGTCAAGCATATTTGAAGTTTCTTAGGTCTTACTGGTTATTATCGATGTTTTATCAAGAATTATGCTTCTGTCGCCGGGCCTCTCACCGATCTATTACGAAAGGATGCTTTTTCTTGGACCGAACACACCCTACAAGCTTTTATTCATCTCAAACACCTTCTTAGCTCCACACCGGTTCTCTGTCTTTTGAATTTTTCTAAACCTTTTACGATTGAAACTGATGCTTCTGGGTCGGGTATTGGTGCTGTTATCCCAAGAAAACCACCCCTTAGCCTATTTTATCAAGAAGCTTTGACCTTGTATGCAACAAGCTTCGACTTACCACCATGAAATGTATGCCATTACACAAGCGATTGCTAAATGGCATCAGTATATATTGGGCCATAAATTCACTATTATCACTGATCAACAATCCCTGAAGCGCCTTCAAGATCAAGTTATTCAAACACCCGAACAACAAAAGTGGCTTGGCAAACTTTTGGGTTTTGATTTTGACATCGTTTATCGGCCCGACAAGTAGAACAGTGTTGCGGATGCCCTCTCTCGCGTCCCTTCAGGTCATTTAATAGCCATTTCAGCCCCGGTTCCTACGTTGCTGAATGACCTCTCCTCGGTTGTTCATAATGATCCTGACTTGCACGACTTACTTCAATATTTTCAAGTTGATCCGGGCTGTTTTCCTGATTATTCACTGCAAGATGGGTTGTTGTTGTTTAAAGGACGCCTAGTAGTACCTAATGATTCAGCCCTACATAATCAATTATTGCTTGAATTTCATTCCTCGGCTATGGGTGGCCATTCGGGTGTTACACGTACTTTTCAGCGGCTATCCGCCACTTTTTATTGGAAGCATTTGAAGGCTGTAGTTAAAGATTTCATTGCCCAATGTCAAGTATGTCAACAAACTAAACCTTCTTTTTTATCCCTTGGTGGGTTACTTCAGCCCTATTCCAAGTGCGGTTTTTGAGGATATAGCTATGGATTATAAAACATGTTTATCGGTTTTTCAAGGAAAAACCGTCATAATGGTGGCCGTTGATCGACTATCTAAGTATGGCCATTTCATTGCCTTACCCTCTTTCTTTTAACAGCCTTACGATTGCCACTGCTTTTGTTCATGAGATCGTCCATTTACATGGTATTCCATTATCAATTGTGACTTATCGTGAACCGACTTTTGGAAAGAAATGCATCGTATTAATGGCACCACTCTAAAATTTAGCACCTTTACCATCCTCAAACGGATGGTCAATCTGAGGCACTTAATCGATGCTTGGAAATGTACTTAAGATGTTATATGGCTGATCATCCTAATAAATGGGTGCACTTTCTTCCATGGGCTGAATTTTGGTATAACACGTCTTATCAAACTTCTTCTCAAATGACACCGTTTGAGATTTTATATGGTCGCAAACCACCTTCGCTTACTCGCTATATTCTAGGATCTACTTCCAATTCTAACCTGGAGGCTCAGTTTGTGGACCGTGATACTGTTCTCTCCATCTTAAAAACTAATCTAGCAAAAGCTCAAGCTCGTATGAAGTTGGCTGCGGATAAACATAGACGGGATGTGCAGTTTTTGGTGAATGATTGGGTTTTTGTGAAATTACAGGCCTATAGACAAGGCTCTGTTCGTCTATAACACCATCACAAATTGGGTCATCGCTACTTTGGTCCTTACCGTATTATAGCCAAAGCTGGAGCCGTTGCTTATTGTGACAATCAGCAAATTTCAGGTTAATACACGGCCCAACATAGTCATAATTTGGCGTAATTTACATGAGTTACAATCGAGTTCTATCTATTTAAGGTCATTTCATGCATTACAAAATTTTATGCATAACATTTCATGCATTGGTGATTCGACGAAATTGCCATTTTTTTACACATGATATAACCGGCACACATGAGCGTTGGTGATAATTAATATATGTGGAATAATAAATACTTTAAAGTGTTCCAAAGCATATTTATATATTCTAGTGTTTCGAAGTATTTTAGAATCCAAATTAAATAAACTGGAACAGTTTGAATTTATAAATAAACCTAATCGCGTGAATTGATATTTTACCCGGAACAAATCTTTTTAACGCGACAACATGATATGTATCATGAATATATCATAGCTATTGAAATATGTAATATTATGAGTTCCAATAATAATTTAATGTATTAAAAAATGGTAATAAGTAAAAATATAAAAATATATAAATATCTATAGTGCAACAAATACCTCCCAAATACCCAATACTACATAAAATTGAAAACACCAACCCTCCATGCATATTGACCGTTCACCCTACACCCCATCTCTCTTTTTCTTTTTCCCATGCAAGCTCTCAAGAATGGTTATAAGATTTGTTGACTTTGACAAATTTTGAGGCTTATCCTATTTGTGAAACCTTTAAACACATGTTTAAAGTAATATGTTCCATTGCCATACATAGTTCACACTTTAGCCTCCCTTGACCGTGAAGTAGAAGCATATTCTACAAAAGTTTATTTGACCAAATGTTTGAGTATAAAACAAGTTTCTTTCTTGTCATCTCCAACCTACAAATTCACTACTTCATTTCTTTTTCTTCCTCCTATAATTCGACCATCTACCCATCCTCATCACCTCACCACATTTCAAACTTCCTTGCTACTAATCAAGATAGTTTCAAGTGCCTTGGGTGAAGATCAAGTGATTTTTGAAGCTTTCAAGCATCCTATAACATCTTCTCCACTTTTCTTGTTGGGTTTTTTTTAGTTCAAATGATCAAATCTTATTTTTCCTTGCATTTCAAGACTACCATCTCTTTCTCCTTGCTTGTTTAAGGTTAACACCTTGTTTCTAATATTCTATACATCACCATGATGTGTTCATGTTCACTAACTCATCCAAAGTGCAATAGCAAAGTTTAAAAAGTAACAAAACATGTAAGACATTTTCTGGCAGATTCATGTTCTGTGTTTTCGACACCATAACTCGACCTAAACATGGTCAAATGAACCGTTTCTTGAGCCTAACATTAACTTTAGGATGTTTAGTTTCTAACTCATCTAACCTTGAAATTTTTAGATGAGTATAACCTATCCAAAACGTACAAACAAATTAAAGTGTTGAACCTGAATTTTTGGCAGAATAGATAGGGCAGAAAGAATGAGGCATAAGTTATGCTTAAAGTAATCAAATAAAGATTTTCCTTCTGTGGTAACTTAGCTTAAGTTGTTAGGCTTAAAAGTAATATAGGCTCTATTTGTGAATGTAGGGTTTGGCCCCTCAAAAAGGTAAATTCCATAGACATGTATAGAAAAATGCTGCACTGACATCTGTTACTTCATGAACCATTTCGAGGAATTTAAACTTAGTTGCATAATACAAGCTATACCTTTTTTGAATTCTAAGACATAGATCTAGATGTGATAAAAGTATCAGATTTTATAAAAATCCTTTGTACCATGAAAAGAGGACGACAACCAGACCCAAAAATCCCCTTGATTCTGTCAAATGCCTATATTTAGATAAAGTAAACTTTTTGAGATATTTAGTAAAAAGGAAACCCATACACATGGAAAGTATAATACCATTATACTTAATATAAACACCTTCAATACATTATGTATCTTTAGAAAGATAAATATGAAGACAATAATCTAATTAAAACATTTACGTCTCGACGTGTCTAATTAGTCAAGTGACATTTTCAAAACTAACTTTGAGGATGAGTTATGCATGACCATCTAGGGTTAGTAATCATGATCTCATGAATATATTGTGATTTTGTTTAGGAGATTCCTAGACCAATCATACGTACAGACTATTGCTAGTATTCACGCGTGCATTACAGGTGAGTTTCACGGCCCCATTTTTACTTATTTTTCTTTTGGGGGAGATTACATACAAATTACTATTTTTATGGACACATTTACTTGTCAATGATTTCACATGTTATATAAGTTGTTTACTTACCGTATAAGTCCCATGTTATCGATTATTTCCCAAAGTGAGGTAATCATGGATAGTACTATTGGGTTTGACTACCCCCACCCGGGTTAACTACCCTAACCTTGACTGGAGGTCTAAACGGGTGCATTATTAGCCTGTTCACACCCATGCTCATGGTAGGCATGGGTAGGGGCATATTATTACAGTTACAGTCTAGCTTCGGTTGCGGCGCTTATATAATTTGTAGCATTGTATATACAACAATCAAATCATAGAAAGTATTGTGGTCCTTTACGCTATTTATTATTACTTAAAACCTGTGAACTCACCAACATTATGTTGACATTTTTCATGCATGTTTTCTCAGGTAATTGATAGATGCACCAAGTTAAGCTAGCATGGATCATCTCATGTTTAGGGCCATTCATGCCGTTTGGGACATTCATTTTCGTATCCGTCATGTTTAAAAAACAATTTACCTTATTACTATTGCTTCCGCAAATTTAACTTTGAACAATGATGTACCTTAAACTTATTTGAGACGTATGTTTTACAAAACCATGTAGCGGTCGATTAGTGACTATGAAACCATGACGTTTACACCCCGCGGGAAACCGCCGTGGTTTGGGGGTGTGACACTTATAAGCTTGAGTTACGAGCCACTGCCAAGATCCACCCAGTGTTCCATGTATTGTTATTACGTAAATGTGTTGGCACACCTAGTACTCAGATTACTCCCTTGCATCTTGTTGATTCTACTGCAACTTTAATCCTTCAACCACAATCCGTCCTTCTAATGCGCACGATTTCAAAAGGGGTCAACAAATCCATCAAAGCCTTATTCAATGGGAAAGTCTTACTAAGGATGAGGCTACGTGGGAAGACACAGTCCAGCTCCACCAACAGTCTTCTAATCTTCACCTTGAGGACTGATGGGGTACCACACGAAATGACCTATAGGTAAGACCTTGGGCGAATAAAACGATGCCGAGACTATCGGCCACGGCTGAACCATGCCCATGGGGGCCGCGGCTGACACGCCCATTACATGTCATGGGCCGCGGCTGGCATACCAGGACCAAGAACATGAGCCGCGGCTGGCATAGCCCTGACCGCAGCACAACACACCTTTCATCCTCGCACGACGGGTAGGATCACAAACCAAGTTATTAACTAGTCAGACTTCTACGAGGGAACAAAGAGAATCAGAGACCAAACATAATAACGCCAAAACATATAAGACAAACCTAGGGAACAACCAGTCCAAGGTCAACTATAGTGACAAAGTACATTAATTCTAAGTACAGAAACCCTTTGCATAAAATAAGAGGGGATCTTCTGTCCAAGGAAGATCCACTCTGAGATACTATCTACGACATACCGAAAATAGAATCAGACTGTAAAACAACACCAGTATAAATACCCAAATAGTTTCCTTTGCCAAAGATCATCAGAAAAACAGCCACTACTCATAATTCAAAGCTTGTATTCCTGATAGACATCCTTAAACCCGGAGTTTCCAGCATAATCACCCTTAAGCACTGCTTCACGATCCTTGATCACTCGATCGAGTTTTCTTGTAGCAACATTTGGCGCCATCCGTGGGACACTATGATTTTACCCAAAAGGTGATTATCATGGACTCCGACCAATTAACTCCCCACCACGATACCGCCAACAGAAGGGCGAACCCGCATATTACTTCCTCTCCCTCGGGGGTAGCGAACGCTGGTTCGGAGGGAGGAAATAACCTCAACACCATAGCCACCACCACACCAAACAACACGGTTATTACTCCCGAGTTCCTTAACCAGAATCGAGAGCAAATTTTGCTGCTACTGCAGCAGGAAGAGAAGGAGCACCGACTGAGGGATGTTTGAACTCGACTGGAGTACGAAGACGCACCAAGGATAGAGCATGAAGAGGGGGAGGAACACAATGACGATGGGAGGCCACATGAGGAGGAGGAAGAAGAACACAAGGCAGTAGCAAAGCAGGGTGGAATTACACCCCCAGAAGGACATGCTCGCAAGATGACTTCAGCAAACCTTACCGTCCTTCGACCGCGAGAGCCCGGTCGAAATTCATCCCAAAGATAGCAGAATTTGTTTTCCCGCCAAAGCTGAAGATGCCTTCAAATGTTGGAAAGTATAATGGGACAGGAGACCCGGAGGATCATTTGGCCATTTTTGTGGGAGCAGCTGAGGTGGAACAATGGTCCGTGCCGGTCTGGTGTCACATGTTCACTCAGACTCTCACCAGGGCAGCCCGGGTTTGGTTTGACAGCCTCCCTACCGGCGAGATCAATGACTTTGAAGAGTTAGAAAGCCGTTTCTTGAAAAACTTCAGCCAAAAAAGATTGTCATCAAAGGACCCTACAGAGTTACACAATATCAAGAGGGGAGATGGGGAATCAATAGAGAACTTCATCACCAGGTTCTCTAAGGAAAGCATGCAGGTAAGGGGGCTGATGAAACCATACGAATATCAGCTTTCATTCACGGTGTAAAAAACGATCAACTCGTCGAAAGATTCCACGAAAGCCTCCCTAAAACAGTAGACGAAATGCTAGAACGCGCGAAGGCATTCGTGCGTGGGAAGAGAGCCTGTGAGCAGTTACGTGAGAAGGTTCTCAAGAAACCAGCACTCCCACCATGGGATCTACAGAGAAGGTCGGCAGGACCCAAGATCTGGGAGAGACCACGTTTCCAACCTCGTTTTGCTCAACCAAGCTCAACCTTGCATCCTCATACCTGCTTACCCACCCGAAGCTCATCTGGTCCTCAGATAACACTCCCTCCTCTGACTAAAACACCAAGCGAAATCTTGGCCACCGAAAATGTGAAGTTCGCCAAACCAACTCCGTTGAAGCCAGGGGTAAAGCGAGACGCGAGTAGATATTGTGAGTTCCACGGGGAACACGGGCATACCACGGACGACTGTTTCTCGTTAAAGAGACAGATCGAACTAGCCATCAAAACAGGAAACTGGCCCACCTCTTGAAGGAGTTAAAGAGGACACCGCAAACCGGAGAGCAGAGAAAAGAAATATTTATGATCCAACCGCTCAGTCATACTGGCAAGAGGGCTGCTGATCACATGGAATCGTGGATGGCTCAAGAAATATCATTTCCCCCAATCCATGGTGGAAGTTTTGCCAGCGGCCCGGTCACCATCTCAGCCATTATCGCAGGCCACCAAGTGCATCGAGTATATGTAGATAGTGGAAGCAGCGCGGAGATCATGTACGAACATTGTTTCTTGCAGTTGGATGAAGAGATCAGGAAAAACATTGACACCAGGACTCACATGTTAACAGATTCACAGGAGAGTTGGTTCAACCATTGGGCCAACTCCAGCTGCCAGTTATTATCGGAAACCATGCCGGCTGGCGCGAGATGGTGATGACTTTTCTGGTGGTTCGATCAGAATCATCGCATAATGTGATCTTGGGAAGACCCGGTTTGTGCACGTTAGGGGCCGTTATATCCACGGTTCATGCAGCAATCAAGTTTCCCACCCCCACAGGGGTAGTTACCATCTACTCCAGCCGAGACTGCAAGGATGTAAGGGCACTAAAAATGAAGGGTCAAGATACGGTGGAAGACACCATTCACCCAACGCAGGAAAAGTGGGTAGTCAATCCAAAATTCCCCGAACAAAAGATCACGATTGGAGGACAGCTGGGAGACGCAACTTAGGATCGGCTCAGGCATTTGCTGCAAAGTAACCTAGACATCTTCGCGTGGGAACCATCAGACATGGCGGGGGTCCCACGAGATGTCATAGAACATGAATTGAAGACGTATAAATCCAAGGAGCCCGTAGTACAAAAGCGAAGACACATGGGGGAAGAAAGAAGCAAGGCCGTTGTTGAAGAAGCAAAACAATTGTTACGCGCCGGGATCATCAGGGAGGTACGATACCAGACCTGGGTGGCTAACCCGGTGATGGTAAAAAAAGGAGATGGGACCTGGAGGATGTGCATCGACTTCAAGGATCTCAACAACGCATGCCCCAAAGACTGCTACCCGCTACCGGAGATAGACTCAAAGGTAGACTCCCTAGCTTCTTTTCCTTTAAAATGTTTTTTGGATGCATACAAGGCATACCATCAGGTGCAAATGGCTCGGGAAGATGAAGACAAAACCGCGTTCTATACGGATGTAGGCATTTTCTGCTTTACTAAAATGCCGTTCGGATTAAAGAACGCCGGTGCAACATACCAACGACTAATGGATAGGGAGTTCAAAAGCCAAATTGGAAGAAACATTGAGGTTTATGTTGATGATATAGTAATCAAAAGCCACAGTGAAGAGTTCTTGTTGGAGGATATAGCAGAGACCTTTGGAACATTACGAAGGATGAATATGAAGTTGAATCCCCAAAAGTGCTCTTTTGGGGTGGAGGAAGGAAGTTTTTGGGTGTAATTGTGACCAAAAATGGGTTCGAAGCTAACCCAGAAAAGGTAGCAGCCGTGCTCAAAATGCCGTCACCAAAATCAATCAGAGAAGTGCAAGCGCTCAATGGACGTTTGGTGGCGCTCAACAGGTTCCTATCCAAGCATGCGGAGCGGGCTCTCCCGTTCATGACTGTATTAAAGAACTGTCTGGGGAAGAAGAATTTCGCATGGTCTCAAGAGGCGGAGGTCGCTTTTCAACAAATGAAGAGTTACCTAAGCAGTTTACCAACACTCGTGGCCCCATTCCCGGACGAAACATTAATCGTATATTTATCGGCCGGGAGCGAGGCCGTAAGCGCTATGCTGATGACTGACAGAAGTGGAGATCAAACACCGATATACTTTATCAGCAGAGCATTAAAAGATGCAGAGACACGATACTCCCCAATGGAAAAACTTGTGTTGTCTCTAGTACACGCGTCTAGAAGACTACGACGATACTTTCAAGCCCATGCAATCGAAGTACGAACGAGCCACCCAATACAGCAAATCTTGAGGAAACCAGAAATATCGGGCAGATTAGCGAAATGGGCAATCGAATTAGGAGTTTTCGGGATCCAATACAAACCAAGGGTCGCAATGAAGGGCCAGGTTGTGGTCGATTTTTTAACAGAAATACCACACGATGAAGACAAAGAATTGGGCATTGATGTAATACCGGGTGATTGCGCGAAAGAAAAGGAATGGCGCCTACACACGGATGGAGCGTCAAATGACGAAGGGTCAGGGGCAGGATTGATACTTGTGGGACCAGGTGGGGAAGAAGTAACCTACGCACTCAGGTTGGCTTTCAGAAGTTCTTGTAGGATTCTATGTGCCCAAGACACATAAAATATTGATGTGGTTAGTACGTTATGATCCAAGTCGGGTTATACCCAATAACAAGCTTAGCAAACACCAATTAATATTTAATTGGTGATATGATCATGCAATTAAATATTTACACCAATTTAGAAAATGGGTTTTTCTAAATAAGTTGCATATGAGATGGAACAATTTATTAGGATATTTTGTTCAATAATATTATTTGTAGTGTTATTTAAATTAGTTGTATAACACCAAATAATAATGAGAGTATACTACTTATACAATTAATTGGTTAATTGTATAAACTAGCTAAAATACTAGATAATACATGTGTGTTATTATTTGAAGTTTATAAAAAAAGAGGGGAAGACTCTTTTTTCTTTACTCAAATCCGTAGCATGCATGTGCATGTGTGTGTACCTTTATTTTGATCCTTATTCTCTTGGTAAGAGAAACACATGCATGCCCATGCTCCTAGTGTTCCACCAAGTTGACCACACACATGCTAACTAGTTCTACTAACTAGAAATGCTCTCTACACTTCTCATTCAAACTTACATGCAACAAAGAAAGCTTCCTATTCTCTCTCAAAGAGCTACGGTTCCAGCAGCCTTTTTGAAGGTTTTCTTGAAGCTGAGCTACGGTTCCAGCAGCCTATATTTGAAGGGTTTTGAAGCTTCTTTTGGTGGTGAATCTTCCTAACAAGAAGGTGTTAGCATATAATCTTGGGGTATAGACACTTGAGGATCCCTACACTTGGGTTCTTAGCCATTTGAAGCATCTCAAATCCCTTTCATCTTGGTCGATTTTCTGCTGGAGAAAGGTATCAAATCACAGCTTCATATGGCTGTGATTTTATGTACATTTGTGTATGTTCATAGCTTGTCCATTCACATATTTAAGATCCTATTGTTTTGGGTTTTTGTTTTCATCTTAAAACTACATTTAGAACACAAAATTTTCAGATTATAAACTTGTTATAATCCATTATATCCGCTGCGTTTTCTGAAAAGTTTAAAGGTTAAACTATGTTTTAGTGTTCTACAAAACCCAACAATGGCATCAAGAGCCGGTTATGTGGATGACTTGCTTGTTTTATCTTTTGAAATAGGTTTTAAAAGATGTTATTAGACATGTTATAGGCTGTTTTTTGGGCTGAAATATCATGTCTTGTTGAAACCCCAACTTTCAAGGTTATATTACACATGCTTGTGATTAAACCTTGAAAGATATGTATGTTGATATGTTGATTGTTTGGACAATATATAAAACCAAAAATTTCAGTTTATGTTGGCTGAAATTTAAAGGTTTTAAGTGGGGTTTCATTATATATTTTGATGATTTGATCATTGGATGTTTTAGTGCATAACCTAGCCATTGACCTTGTGATTGTTTGGATGTTTGTGATGGTTGTATTCATTCATTCAATTTGGTTGTATAATCTATTATTTGGTTTTTGTTCCAAGTGTAATTTATTTGTTATTGGGATGTAATAAATAGATTAGTTATTTTCATATTTCTAGAAATCTTGTATTAGGACATTATTTCTTGTAATATGAAGAAGGACGTGACAAAAGCACAAAGAGAAGACACAAGAAACATGGAGCATTTGGATGCGGTTTCTAGTGGGAGTTTCTTGTTTTTTTTTGATGTGTTTGATCCTTAGAAAGACCAAATGACAACACTTGTGATGGCAAACAAGTGTTGTCAACATAAGGGCTATGGTTATGCACATATGATTGTTAATGTTTATGCTTGTTTAAATGTTTGTTGTTTGTTTGAATGGTTGATGTTTTGACATGAATAACAAACTCATTAACATCTTAACAAGCTGAAAATTGATGGTTCTAAAAGTTTATATAAGGTTATTAAATGGTTTAATGATTTTAAAAGATTAAAATAGGTTTTAATCAAAGAACCATAGGGTACCTTGTATTTGAAAGCATGCAAATACAAGTACATAGAGTTTTCTAGACTAGAATTATGAAACCTCTAAACATTTAACAAATAAGTTAAACACCATCCTTTTACACAACACTTAGGTTACTTGCAAACTCCTAGTGGGATAAAGGTCACCTAACCACTTTGAGGGAACTTGTAACTTGAGGTGAGAATACCATACTTGTGGGATAAAGGTCACCTAACCACTTATATAGTAAACTCACACGTGTGTGTAAGTAGGACGACTTAATTTGTAAAATATATTGAATGGATCACCTAAAATATATTTTATAAAAGGTGTTGATGGGATAAACATGCCGTTATAAACATGAGATGTTCAAACGATCCATACCACTAGAAGTTACAATAGGTTGTAATTGTCATTTATGACTACCTTGTTTATTTAAATAATGGGATAAAGGTCACCTAACCAATATTTAAATATAACGTTGGATTCTAAAATTTTATTTATTAATGGTCTATGAGACATAAAGGGTATTAATAAATGAAATATAATTATATCAACGATTACTAATAGAACTTTGTAAAATCTTGTAGATGGCCGACAACAACAACGCTAATAATGATGTACCAAACCAAAAAAACCAATCCCTAAGGGCGATCCTTCAAAGGGATCGTCTAACACCTAACAATTTCATGTATTGGTACCGCAACTTGAGAATTGTTCTCAAACAAGAAAAGCGGGCCTACATCCTTGATGACCCCATCCCCGATGAACCTAACGAGGAAGATGTGGAAGCATATAATGATTGGGTTAGATATGTAGAAGACTCCGTCCAAGTCTCTTGCCTAATGTTAGCAAGTATGACACCCGAACTCCAAAAGGAGTATGAGCTCCATGGAGCTTATGACATGATCACTCAGTTGCGGGAAACGTTCCAGCAACAAGCTAGAGTGGAGCGCTACGAAACGGTTCAAGCGCTTAATGCATGTCGGATGGAGGAATCCCAATCAGTTTCATCTTATGTTCTTAAGATGAAAAGCCACATCGACCGCCTTGAAAGGCTGAACTGTCCCGTCTCAAAAGAGTTGGCCACGGATTTGATCCTTAATGGCCTAACTAAAAGGTTTGAGGCATTCGTCATGAACTACAACATGAACGGATGGGACAAGAGCATAAATGAACTTCATTCTATGCTCAAATCAGCTGAGGCGGGAATGGGTAAGAGAGTTTTACCCGTTCTCACCATAAATGAAGGTGGGAAAAAGAGAAAGTCTCTACCCCCTCCTAAGGCGACTGGTGCCAAAGGAAAGGGGCAAGTTTGGGGAAAGGGGAAGAAGGCTGTTAGGGCGCAACCTCCAAAACCTAAGGAGAAGAAGCAAAAGGTTGCCGTCAACGACCCATGCTTCAAATGTGGTGAGATAGGGCATTGGATGAGAAATTGTCCAGTCTATCTCAAAGAGTTGAGAGAAAAGAGGGATGCGGGGCAAACCTCAGGTATAATTTACATGATACATGTTGAGCTAAATGTTATTTCTTCTAACACATGGGTATTAGATACCGGATGTGGAACTCACATTTGTAATTTGTTGCAGGGGTTCAGAAGAAATGAGCATTATGCTAAAGGGGAAATAAGTCTCTTCATGGGCAATGGTGCAAAGGTTCATGTGGAAGCCCAAGGAGACTACATTTTGAAGCTTCCAAGTGGTTTGGAAGTTATTTTAAGTAATGTATTATATGCTCCTAGCTTGACTAGGAACATAATTTCTGTTTCCCGTTTAAGACAATATGATTATGATTTCAAGTTTGTTGACAATGATATTCATGTTTCTTTAAATCATGTATTTTATTTTAAGGCTATACCTTGTAATGGTATTTATGAATTAGTTCATGAAAACGCAACATATGATAGCTCTATATACCAAGCAACCACCAAAAGACTCAAATTAGATTTGAGTGATACCTACCTTTGGCATTGCCGTCTTGGTCATATAAACAAGAAACGTATACAAACGCTTCAAAAGAATGGTCTTTTAAAAACAAATGAATGTGATTCATTTGATGTATGTGAATCTTGTTTACAAGGAAAAATGACTAAGGCACCCTTTAGTGGAACTAACGAAAGGGCAAAAGATTTATTAGGCATCATACATTCGGATGTATGTGGTCCTTTTAAGCCAATAACTAGGAATGGTGAGAGATACTTCATTACCTTTACCGACGATTATAGTCGCTATGGGTATGTGTACTTATTAAGGCACAAGGATGAAGCTTTTGAAATGTTCAAAATCTTCAAGAATGAAGTAGAAAATCAACTCAACAAATCAATTAAAGTTCTCCGTACCGATAGAGGCGGTGAATACCTAAGTGATGTTTTTCAAGATCATCTTAGGAGTTGTGGGATTATCTCACAACTCACTCCACCTGGAACACCACAACATAATGGTGTGTCTGAGAGGAGGAATTGAACCCTATTGGATATGGTTCGATCTATGATGGCTAGAAGCACATTACCTCTATCATTTTGGGTTTCGCTTTGCTCTCCGCGGCTCGTATTCTAAATATGGCCCCAACCAAAAAGGTGGAAAGGACACCTTTTGAGATATGGCATGGAAGAGTTCCATCCCTATCATACTTAAGGGTTTGGGGATGTGAGGCTTATGTTAAGACTCCCACCCCAAACAAATTGGAAGTCCGATCTACCAAGTGTATCTTTGTTGGATATCCTAGAGATTCTATGGATATTATTTCTATGATCCACTGGAACAAAAGGTGTTTGTTGCCAGAAAGGGTGAGTTCTTAGAAGCAAAGTTCCTTATTGAAGGAGCTGGCAGTAGAACGGTGGATCTTGAAGAGGATCAAGAACCACAACCCTATACACGTTTGGTTGAAACTAGCACTCAACATGAGGATGTTGAGGAAACTCAAGGGGTTGATCAATACACACAAGACGTTCGCAGAAGTGGTAGAACTAGTAACCCACCTGAAAGATATGGATTTTTTATGGATGGATGCTATGTGGTAGATTCTGATGAACCAACCACATACCATGATGCAGTGTCCAATACGGATTGTGACAAATGGCTTGAAGCCATGAACGTTGAGATGCAATCCATGTACGACAATCAAGTATGGGACTTGGTTGTACCACCTCTTAACTCCAAGGTAGTTGGAAGTAAGTGGGTTTTCAAGAAGAAGACTGATATGCATGGAAACTTGGATACTTATAAAGCTAGACTTGTAGGAAAGGGTTTCACTCAAACTCAAGGGGTTGATTATGATGAAACCTTCTCACCTGTTGTGATGCTAAAGTCTATAAGGATATTGTTTGCCATAGCTGCTCATTATGATTATGAGATTTGGCAAATGGATGTCAAAACCGCTTTCCTAAATGGATATCTTGAGGAAGATGTCTATATGGTTCAGCCTGAAGGTTTTGTTGATCCAAAACATCCTAATAAGGTATGCAAGTTAAAGAAATCAATCTATGGATTGAAACAAGCATCGAGAAGCTGGAATCATCGTTTTGATGAGGAAGTGAAGAAATTTGGCTTCATCAAAAACGCTGATGAAGCTAGTGTGTATAAGAAGGCTAGTGGGAGCACAATAACCTTCCTAGTATTGTATGTTGATGACATACTACTATTTGGAAATGACATTCCAACCTTGGAAGGTGTAAAAACCTGGCTTGGAAGTTGTTTTTCCATTAAGGATCTTGGTGAAGCCGCCTATATTCTGGGAATAAAGATCTATAGGGATAGATCAAGGCGGTTGATTGGTTTGAATCAAAGTGCATACATTGATAAGATCTTGAAAAGGTTCAAGATGGAAAACTCTAAGAAAGGCACCGTACCTATTCAAAGAGGAACGATGTTGAGTACGTCTCAATGTCCAAGCTCAAAGGATGAGCAAGATAAAATGAAGGGAATCCCATACGCATCTGCTATTGGATCCATCATGTATGCAATGATATGCACACGACCGGACGTGTCATGCGCCTTAAGCATGACAAGCCGTTACCAGCAAAATCCTGGAAACAATCATTGGATGGCTGTTAAGAACATACTTAAATACCTAAGGAGGACAAGAGATATGTTCCTAATCTATGGATCTGGTGACGAGGAACTCGTTATAAAAGGTTACACGGATGCGAGTTTCCAAACCGATCGTGATGATTCTCGGTCACAATCGGGATACATCTTCATTCTAAATGGAGGAGCGGTCTCTTGGAAGAGCTCCAAGCAGGATGTGGTGGCTCTATCAACTACAGAATCAGAATACGTCGCCGCCTCATTGGCAGCTCAAGAAGCTGCATGGTTGAAGAAATTCATTGCCGATCTAGGGGTTGTCCCTTCCATTCAGGACCCCCTAGAGATCTTTTGTGATAACGAGGGTGCAATTGCTCAAATCAAGGAACCCCGTGCTCATCAAAAGACTAGGCACATTGAGCGGAGATTCAACTATATACGAGATGAAGTTGAAAAGGGAAAGATATGTATTCGCAAAGTTCACACGGATCAAAACATTGCGGATCCTCTCACGAAGTTCCTTGAAAAGGCAAAGCATGAAGGTCATACTTGTGCCATGGGACTTCGATATTCTAGTGACTGGATTTGATCTGTATATTTTGTATTTGGATATGTGGAACTTTTATTATTTGAATAAGATTATTTGGTTATAATGTTTCAATTAATGTTCCAATTTAGCATGTTTAATCCATGAGTAAATTAATTACTCTAAATGTCCGTAGTCGTTCAAACTTGTGGGAACAAGTGTGAGGGTAAGACTATTATGAACTTGGATTGGTTGATATTCATAAGGATGAATATAGAGCAATGGGTTGCTACCAAGGTTCATAGATATTTGTGGGATACAAATATTGGACTAACCCGCATCTCAAATTTTACTACATGGAATCTAATCGATTGATCATAAGTAAATTTGAGTAAAGGCGAATATCATTTGGTATCCTCCGACCTGAGATACATATTGGATTTTGATATTCACTAAGTATTATACCTTGAGCTAATTCTTCACTGTCCTGAAATAGTGGACAGTACATAAGGGTATGTTCAGGTATAACACGAGGTGTTTGTGAGAAACGTATGTAGTCAAGATGGAATTTGTTCCTCTTATTCGTTGAGAGTTAGATGTCTAAGGCCTGATTAAGTTAAATCAACAAGGAATGATCATTCTATGTTCTTGGATTTAACATGACATCTGTAACAAAAGGATAGATGATTGATTCTCCTAAATCATTTCAAGTAGGGTACTTGAATGAGATGATGTTATTGAATGGCTATAAGTCATGCGTATTAAGGGTAGTAAACCGTTGTTAGGCGTCATTTACTGCTTGCATCAATCTTCTATGAATCTTGGGCAAGTGGGAGATTGTAGGATTCTATGTGCCCAAGACACATAAAATATTGATGTGGTTAGTACGTTATGATCCAAGTCGGGTTATACCCAATAACAAGCTTAGCAAACACCAATTAATATTTAATTGGTGATATGATCATGCAATTAAATATTTACACCAATTTAGAAAATGGGTTTTTCTAAATAAGTTGCATATGAGATGGAACAATTTATTAGGATATTTTGTTCAATAATATTATTTGTAGTGTTATTTAAATTAGTTGTATAACACCAAATAATAATGAGAGTATACTACTTATACAATTAATTGGTTAATTGTATAAACTAGCTAAAATACTAGATAATACATGTGTGTTATTATTTGAAGTTTATAAAAAAAAAGAGGGGAAGACTCTTTTTTCTTTACTCAAATCCGTAGCATGCATGTGCATGTGTGTGTACCTTTATTTTGATCCTTATTCTCTTGGTAAGAGAAACACATGCATGCCCATGCTCCTAGTGTTCCACCAAGTTGACCACACACATGCTAACTAGTTCCACTAACTAGAAATGCTCTCTACACTTCTCATTCAAACTTACATGCAACAAAGAAAGCTTCCTATTCTCTCTCAAAGAGCTACGGTTCCAGCAGCCTTTTTGAAGGTTTTCTTGAAGCTGAGCTACGGTTCCAGCAGCCTATATTTGAAGGGTTTTGAAGCTTCTTTTGGTGGTGAATCTTCCTAACAAGAAGGTGTTAGCATACAAGCTTGGGGTATAGACACTTGAGGATCCCTACACTTGGGTTCTTAGCCATTTGAAGCATCTCAAATCCCTTTCATCTTGGTCGATTTTCTGCTGGAGAAAGGTATCAAATCACAGCTTCATATGGCTGTGATTTTATGTACATTTGTGTATGTTCATAGCTTGTCCATTCACATATTTAAGATCCTATTGTTTTGGGTTTTTGTTTTCATCTTAAAACTACATTTAGAACACAAAATTTTCAGATTATAAACTTGTTATAATCCATTATATCCGCTGCGTTTTCTGAAAAGTTTAAAGGTTAAACTATGTTTTAGTGTTCTACAAAACCCAACAGTTCTAACAACGAAGCAAAATACGAGGCATTAATAGCAGGTCTCAGATTGGCAAGGCAAATGAAGATTAGGAGATTGCACGCCCACGTAGACTCACTACTGGTCGCAAATCAGGTTAACGGATCCTACGATGCAAAAGAAAACACAATGAAGTTGTACTTGAGTAAAACGAAGGAAATAATGGTCGATTTTGAAAAGTGCGAGGTCTCACACATCCCGCGCAGCAAAAACAAGAAAGCGGATGCTCTAAGCAAGTTGGCATCTATAACCTTTAGCCATCTTGCCAAGGAAGTAAGAGTGGAGGTACTTCAAACACCATCAGTAGAAACAAAAGAAGTAACAACAGTCAGAATGAAGGGGAGACCAGCTGGATGCAGCCAATCATACGCTTTCTGCAGGATGGTGACCTTCCGGATGAGAAAGCAGAAGCAAGAGCTTTACAAGCAAAGGCGCTGCACTACGAACTGCAACACGGGATACTCTACCGCAGGTCCTACCTGGGCCCGCTCTTAAGGTGTTTAACCCCTGAAGAGGCCAACTACGTGGTTCGAGAGATACATGAGGGTATTTGCGGTATACATGCCGGACCGCGAATGGTAGTGGCAAAGGCGATGGGAGCCGGATATTACTGGCCGGGGATGCACAGGAGTGCGGTGGAAGAAATTCAAAAATGCGAGAGCTGTCAGAGACACGCTCCTACCTGTTATAGACCCAAAAACGACATGATCCCGGTCACTACTGCTTGGCCATTCCAGAAATGGGCTATGGACATTGTTGGGCCATTCCCGACCTCAATAGCGGGAGTGAAGTTCCTTTGGTCGCAGTAGATTATTTCACCAAGTGGACAGAAGCGAAGGCTTTAAAGAACATTTCAGGGCAGCAGGTGAAAAAATTTGTATGGGAAAACATCATATGTCGTTTCGGGTTACCACTTTTTATTGTAACAGATAACGGGAAGCAGTTCGCAGACAACCCGTTCAAGTCATGGTGCAAAGAATTGATGATCACTCAGATTTTCACTTCAGTAGCACACCCGCAGGGTAATGGGCAGGTAGAAAGGATTAACCGGAGCATCGTCGAAGGCATCAAGACAAGGTTAGGACTAGAAGGAAGAAATTGGGTGGAAGAACTACCAAATGTCTTATGGGCTCATCGAACCATGCCAAAAACAGTCACGGGGAAACCCCTTTTAGCTTAACGTACGGGTCAGAGGCAATGATCCCAGCGGAGATAGGAATGCCAACAGCAAGAGTCACACAAGCTCAAGCAACAGACAATGAAGCGGAACTACGGCTCAACTTGGACCTACTGGAAGAACGAAGGATGATCGCAGCGATAAGAGAGGCCAGGCATAAGCAAGAAGTTGAACGATACTACAACTCGCGTGTTAAAAAACAAACCTTCAGGGAAGGAGAGTATGTGCTGCGAAGCAATGAGGCCAGCCGAGTAGAGGAGCAAGGAAAGTTAGGGCCACGCTGGGAAGGCCCGTACCTAGTGGTAAAAGTCGGAAAAAACGGGGCGTATGAGTTAGCCCATTTGGATGGAACAGCCATCCCACGAACCTGGAATGGGGCACAGCTTCGCAAATGTTACATGTAGCCTAGTTATTACCATGTTGTAACTCAATTTTGGTTAAAGAAGGTGCAAGCGAGCACCAGCAGTTGCATTCATACAAGTGCTACACGTGCCTAACAAAAACACAAGCACAACTATAAAATATATATATATATATATATATATATATATATATATATATATATATATATATATATATAAGGTACGCACACAAGCAGCAAACGAGAGCAGACAACCAAGCTCAGCAGACGAGCAAGTAACCAAGCTCGAAATACATAGACAAGAAGCAACCAAGTTTATTTATTAGACGAGCAAGTAACCAAGCTCGAAATACATAGACAATGAACAACAAAGTTTATTTATTAGACGAGCAAGTAACCAAGCTCGAAATACATAGACAATGAACAACAAGTTTATTTATTGGACGAGCAAGTAACCAAGCTCGAAATACATAGACAAGAAGCAACCAAGTTTATTTATTAGGCAAGCAACCAAGCTCTAAACAAATAGACAATGAGCAACCAAGTTTATCTATTAGTTGAGCAAGTGGCCAAGCTCAAAGTGATCAAAAGATGAGACATCTCAACCAATCCATGGCCAACATAGGACCCCAGCCACGACTACCATAAAAACAAGGCCAAAGCCGCGGCACAATCCTATGGAAGCATGACCAAGCCGCGGCACATCCTATGGAAGCAAGACCAAGCCGTGGCCGGGAAGGATTGTCAAATTCCAGCTGCGACCAACTCATGGCCAGTCCACGGGCAACATACGACCAACATAAGCATCAAGCCGAAGCCGCGATCGACGCGCAACCAATCCATGGCCAATACGTGGCCAACGCGAAGCCAATGTAAAAGACAAGCCACAGCCGCGGCTGAGACAAAGATGCCAAATGAACAATCGCAACACATCACAAGTCAACACAATAAATGCGCAAAGTAAAAAGATAGGACAAAGTCGCTACATAAACAAATGCGATAACAAGTACATAATCAAGATCCACAAAAAACAAACCAGTAACCCAAATACATCATCAAAAGACCCAGATAGCAAACACCATTAACCTAACCAATAGAAGGATTAGGCCCATGAGGTCCTCCAGTAGAAGGAGGAGGGAAGAGAAACGTCTTCAGATCGACAAACTCAGAATTGGCAAAAGCAGCAATAGTCTGCGACATAGGAAAGGAAGTCTCGTCAAAACCTTTGAGCGTTCCCGTAATTCATCCAAGGCATCAGGATAGAAGTTCTTTGCCTCTTCAGCTCTCTTACCCTCAGCCGCCAGTTGAACACCATCCACAAGGCCCGAGTTATAACCGACTTTATCCGCTAATGAATCAATCTCGGCCAGTAGATCAAGAAATTCGTTGCTCTCACGAACTTTGTTAAAAGCCAACTCAATCCCATGAGAAATAAGCCATTTTTTCTCAGACGCATGTAAGGCAGTCAGAGCCTCAAGCTCAGAAATACGCTCGGATGATGACGCCTTATGATTCTTTAACTCAGTGTTAAGAATGACAAGTTTCTCTTCAACACCACCAAATTTCTTATCAAGAACCCTTTTCTCATTTTCAGCTTTTTCACAACGAGACAAGAGTGAGGCATTCTCGTTCTGCAATGACAAGACCTGTCTCTTAACTCTCGAACTTCCTTATTACTCTCAAGCCAACGATTGTGAATCTCCACAAAGAAAGGAGCCCGTCAACAATGGCAGAACAACCCGAATCCGATAACTGTCGCTTCGTACAATCTTCGAGTCTGGAAACCTCAGTGGGAGGACGCACAGAAAAAAGAACTCCCTACAAAGATCGGGAGTATCTAGTAGAGTATTGTTAGTCAGGTCCCAGTCAGGCATAAACTTCTCTAGCGGATTCGGCTCTTCCCCCTCAGTAGAGCCATCAGAACCCGAATGACTAGCTGCAACATATGATTCACGGAAATATCATGAATTAATAACATGGCGATGATAAAAAAAAACAAATAGAGAATGAATATATATATACAATTAAAAGCGATTACCCGAAGTAGATGACCCGGAAGACGTCCCAGCCGCGGCCCCCAACGATGGGTCAGCCGCGGCCTTCACCTTGCCAGCCGCGGCAGGGGCAGGCTGTGGCGGCCTCAGACCAGGCGCACCAAGGCCTTTCCTCTCTTTCACGACCCTAGCAGACTTCTTAGAGGAGGCTGCATCATCACTGGCTTTTCGTTTTTGCGCAAAGTCCATACTTTCCCCGGGTTGAACAACGAAACTAGCAGTAGTTTCCAAAATAGGCGACGCACCCGCGGCCAGAGGCTCCGTGTGCTCCGTCACGTCCTCCTTAGCAGAGAGTTTCATACGATCAAAAAGCCCCATCCCTAAGAAAGAGAAAAACAACAAATAGTAAGCTACGGACATGTACATACGGGAACGTACCAAAAAAGTAATCTGCTTACTTTTCCTTGAAAGGTCATACACGGAGCAAGTTGGGGATCAAACCAATTGCGACTAACACCAACCATAACGAGAAAGTGTTCAGAAAAAGGTTGTAGTGCAGTAGGAGTAGCTTTCAAAGTATCGTAGGCAGAAACATCATAGTCTTTAGCCTTAGGAACCGGGTCACAGATCTTGTCTTGAGGATCCAACCATTTCATAGGAAAAGGAATAATACTTGAAGACATAAAGAAAAAGTGATCCTTCCAATGTTTTAAACTAGTCAAAAACCAAGAAAAGATAGGAGGAGAAGGCGCCTTGCGCTTCTCGAAAGTAACCCAATCTCCAACGTGAGTAAGCTTATAGAAGGCTCGGAAAAGATTAACTTGGGGCTCCAACTTATGAGCACGACAACATATTTCAAAATGATAGACTTTAGTCAAGCCTAGGGGACAACTTGAGACAAATGTATGGCATAATGTTGCAAAAGTAAACACAAAAAGCGACTAACGGGAACACGGAAGTTGGCAAGACTAAAAATGAAGTATACAAGGCAATAGTACCAGGAGGCGTGTCCCTAACAGTGGAATCCGGGGGAGGAACGATGGGTTTAAGGTCAGATCCTATACCATACCGGATGACGAAATTATTAAGGAAATCTTGGGAAACAAGCGACTTTTGCAAGCACATATCATTCCTACACTCCATGACTTTAGATAGAAGAGGAAGAAACTAACCTCGCGAATGAAAGACCCGTGACCCGGCTAGAGCTCCTTCCCAAAAGAAAGAAAAGATTGTGTGAAGTAAACAAAATGAAAGCCAGAGCCTTGTATTTATAGAGGAAAAAGGGAGGGGGGCGCGACCCCCAAGAATGACTCGGTCTCCCACACTACATCAATCGACCACTATGGATTTGACACCCATAGGGCGGCGGCAGCAAGAGGACAGCTAAGGCGCGGCCTCCAAGGAAAGTTCGATCCCCCAAGCTACATCAGTCAACAACTAGGGATTAGACATTTATAGGGTGGCGACAAGATGGGAGCCGCGGCCTAGTAAAGTGAACATCACTAGGTCGGCTCAAAGAGGGTTATTTCACACCAAGTCAAATCAGACTGTCAGGTAAACAAAAAATGAAAAAGGGGTGTCATTATTAGATAAAACACTGAAAGAAAATAGTCCAAAACAATGACTCTCGTCATAATATTGGACTAGGGGGACATGATGGGGTACCACACGAAATGACCTATAGGTAAGACCTTGGGCGAATAAAACGATGCCGAGACTGTCGGCCACGGCTGAACCATGCCCATGGGGGCCGCGGCTGACACGCCCATTACATGTCATGGGCCGCGGCTGGCATACCAGGACCAAGAACATGAGCCGCGGCTGGCATAGCCCTGACCGCGGCATAACACACCTTTCATCCTCGCACGACGGGTAGGATCACAAACCAAGTTATTAACTAGTCAGACTTCTACGAGGGAACAAAGAGAATCAGAGACCAAACATAATAACGCCAAAACATATAAGACAAACCTAGGGAACAACCAGTCCAAGGTCAACTATAGTGACAAAGTACATTAATTCTAAGTACAGAAACCCTTTGCATAAAATAAGAGGGGATCTTCTGTCCAAGGAAGATCCACTCTGAGATACTGTCTAAGACATACCGAAAATAGAATCAGACTTCAAAACAACACCAGTATAAATACCCAAATAGTTTCCTTTGCCAAAGATCATCAGAAAAACAGCCACTACTCATAATTCAAAGCTTGTATTCCTGATAGACATCCTTAAACCCGGAGTTTCCAGCATAATCACCCTTAAGCACTGCTTCACGATCCTTGATCACTCGATCGAGTTTTCTTGTAGCAACAAGGACAAGGTGGTTTCTAATGAGGGAAGTATTGTCATGAATCCACCGGCCTAACAAGCTACAAGTACACTATAAAGAATATAAATCCACAACAGGCAAGGAGGAGTGAAAGAATTAAAGTGCAGCCCAAGAAATTTGAAGACCACATCATGTGCGCCACGTCACCCTTGCCCTCACAGAATTAGTTGCATAGAGCTGATATGATATCAAAATGCCAGTAAAATTGTTTAAAGTAATTATTGTGTGGTCAAAAGGTAGGCAAATTGTTAGATCTTTTTGATCATTCTCTCTTCTCACCTCATATTTTGTAATCTGTTTCCCATCCTCATTTCCCAATCTATCAATATCAATCCTCTATCGTTTCCTTGAATTTCTATTTCATTACTATTATTATTGATAATCATTACACACAATAACTATTAACCATATTAATTACTATCGATATGAATTAATCTTCTTAAAGGGGTCATAAAGTCATTGTGTTGTGTTACATCACAAACGACTTTTCTATTAGGATATGAAACTAATTAAATTTGAGCAAAATAAATACGAATAATTAGAATGGATCGGAAATGTGTGTAATTAAGTCATTGTATTGTGTTACATCACAAGCGACTTTTCTATTAGGATATGAAACTAATTAAATTCTATCAAATAAACACGAATAATCAGAATGGATCGGAAGGGTATACGTTGTGTGTTCCTTCTTAATTTGTTTATAGTCAAATGTGTGTTATTAAAAGTTCTATAAAACAAATCTAATGACATGGTTATCAATATAGCATTTAAGCGTGTTTTATATTTCAGTAATAACGAAATTCAATGCCAAAATTTGGGTTGATGGAACGTAACATCCCCCATCATCTCATATGTACCATTTGTAATCGAGGTAATTTAAAATAAAAGATAACCAAAAGAAACTAGAAAGAAAACATACTCAGATTATATAAATTTCATTCATGGTTAATACTCTAAACAACGTGACCTTATATAGGCTTACATGACTCTATAACTAAACTCCCGTCTCTAATACCTGAGGAAAATAAGTAATAAACAAAAAAAACTAAATGGAACATGCAAATATGCAATAATATTTAGATCCACGTTGCTTTACTAGATGGTTCATGGACATCATTGGTTTCTTTAGAAAGGCACGTATCATCAATATATCATCCCACTCCCACTTATATGAACTTATGAGCAAGACAAATTAAGGGGTAAACGAGTGTACACATATATGTGTATATCTGGGATGGGATATGTATGATTGTATTTAGAACGACATAACTTTTCGTAAAGGGTTGAAATTGGAAGAGTTTTGGTGAAGTTAAAGGGTTTATAACCGTTAAACAACATATTTTTATGAACTAATCATAGAAACATGAGTTAATAGGATGAACAACAAATGTTTTGTCAAACTGGCTAATATGGAGATGTTTTAACTTATGGAAGTCAATGGTCAAGAGAAATGATTTGCATATTACTATTACTATTAAATACTTTGGTCGGTGCACCACCACCAAAATCACCCCCAAAATCAACCCCAAATCACCGACCGACCACCACCAAGATCACGCCCAAAATCACCCCCAAATCACCCGATCTCCAAGATCTCAGCACCAGCTCCAGCCCCAGAACCGATTTGAGAAGAGAGATACCGCGTGTTGTATTCTTTCGCTCCCTACCAGAAGCAAGAGACGAGAGTGGCATCGGTGGTTGTGATTTGTGAAGATAATCTTCATTGCTTGGAAACAGATGGCGAAGAAGGGACCATTCCTGCTTCGGCTTTTCGGCAAAACCTAAGTTGACAGGTGCTTTTTCTTCATCTTCTTCCTCTTCATCTTCATCGTCATCTTCCTCATCAAATTCTTCGTATTCTTCATCATCAAGTGATGAAATTCGCATTTTGCTGAAATCAACTAGGGAACCATCTTTCGCATTAGTGGTTATTTCTTTAGACATGCTGGAATCACTGTGTTCTAAAGAATTCGAAAGGAAATGTAGGGTTTTAAAAATGATAGACAGCGGTGGGTTTTCTCGTGGATTGTTTTGGGGGGGGGGGGAGAAGAGGGTTTAGGGGTGGATCTACAAGATTTGAGGTTAATTTGATGTTAATGTTTAATATTTAACTGTTGTAGCATTTTCCTGGTCGATGTGGTAATTCGGCAAACTGGTTCGCATTTGTACCGTCGTAGGGTTAACAATGGTGATAGTTGATGTCGGTATGAGCTGATTAATGAATCATATATTCAACTGCTATCGTAATAAGCATATGAATATTAGAAGGGATATATTCTTATCTTGATTCTAGATTATCAAAAGACATAAACTTTATTGTAAATATAACTATACCAAATGACAGTATAGTGCCTTGGTTTGACTAATAATGAATTTTAAGCATCACCTTTTTTGATGAAGTAATTTCCTTTGACCGATAACATCCCACTGAGAGAATTATGCCCAAACAAAATGTATTAAATTCGTCCACTGACCAATATAGATTTACATATAAGATCAAACCAAGCATTCATGTTTAAATAATTCTGCCCAGCACTAAAGTTCTCAAGTTCTGCATTGATTTTGTGGTATGTGTTTTGTGTTGTTATTGGCAGATCATTGCGGGCTTAGTGGTATCCTTCAGTCGCCTTTCAGGTATGTTACATTGTTATATTTATATTTAACGTTAACTTTGAAGAAGATTTAATTTTAAGATAGATTTGACAAATGTGTGGTGGTTAGTATGTATGTGTGCTTTGGTTATAGTAGATACCTTACTATTGTTGCATGCTGCTTAGATAGAATGTTGTGCTATGACGTTGCTTTTTGTACTTTTATTTTTATTCATAGTCTATGGCTTTGATGCTGCTGTTAGTGCTGTGTTTATCTTTATCGATAGCGTACTGATAGTGTAGCATATGCTTAGTTATCTGGGGTATTGTATATGGCTTTTGCTCATAGTCTGAAGAGAAGGAAGGAGTTGCCTTCCTCCTCTAACATACCTTTAAATACTATAGGCGGCAGTGTAGACGTACATCATGCTATTGTTCATGAGCGTAATAGTGAATCCTTTAGGTTACCTTTGTCGTCTGATGAAATTGTAGATGTCTCAACTTCGTCTCTCTCTTATACTTCTGAACCTTACGTGTATGTCGATTCTGGTGATTGCGACTTTGTGTGTGAGTTTTGTGGAGCTAATTTCTGGTCTGCTGAGCGTGTTAGTCACGTCGCACGGAGTCGAGCTCCTCGATATAATCAATGTTGTAGGGTTGGTCGTGTGCGTGTTCGCCTACCTCAAGATCCACCAGCGATTGTTAAAGAACTTTATCAATGTTCTGATTTTCTTGACAGTATTCGCGCTTATAATTCATTTTTTTCTATGACGTCTTTTGGAGCTACTGTGGATAACTCGATTAATAGAGGTACTGATCCTTACGTGTTTAGGGTTGAGGGCCAGATCTACCATTGGATTGACACGTTATGTCCTCCGCCGAATGAGAGGCCACGTTTCTTGCAGATGTATGTATATGACACGGATCGTGAGCTTTCTAATAGGATGCATTTATTCGGGGGTGACGACTGTTTGCGCGTTCGTGTTGAAACCGTAGAACTTCTAATGTCTCTTTTGGAAAATCTTAATTTTTTAGTAAAGCTTTTTCGTTCCGCTAGAGATCTTTGCATTCAACAAACAGTTCCTAACTTTTCTATTAAACTTTTTGGTTCAGTCAATGAGCGCTCTTATGATAGTCCAGCAACTGGTATGATTGTGCTTGATAATCCTCCGACTGCAGATGATTTTGACATTGTTATTCATTCAAAGAGTGGTAATCCTCAACGTGTCAATAAACTACATCCTCTTTACATGTCATTACAATACCCGTTGTTATTCTTGCATGGAGAAAGTGGATGGTCACCTCATCTTACGCTTACTCATGACGAAGCAGGTGGTAGCAGGAAGTTGTCCATGAACATGTACTACAGCTATCTGCTTCATGATCGACGTGGAGTGTACTCTTTGCTACTTAATGGAGGTCGTCTTTTTCAACAATTTTTGGTCGATGCTTACATTTGTATTGAACAAAGCCGTTTGGACTACATAAAATCTCATCAGAATTTATTTAGAACTGAATTTCTTCAAGGCATTCACGATGCTTTATTAAGGGGTGACAATGAGGGTCGTTCCATTGGAAAGCGTGTTGTGTTGCCGACTTCGTTTACCGGTGGTCCACGTTATATGTATAAACATTACCAGGATGCGCTCGCGATATGTCGAGTGCATGGGAACCCACAGTATTTTATTACGTTCACATGTAACGTTAAATGGACTGAGATAACGAGGTATTTTGCTTCCCGCTCTCCATTGAAACCTCAAGATAGGCCTGATATTGTTGCTAGGATTTTCCGAATCAAAGTCAAAGAAATGCTTGATTTTTTGAGACTAGAACGACCTTTTGGTAAGGTTACTGCCGACTTATACACAATTGAGTTTCAAAAAAGTGGCCTTCCTCATTGCCATATGCTTTTATGGGTTACAGAGGCATTTCGAATTCGTGATAGCAGTGATGTTGATAAATATATATCTGCTGAAATACCGGATGCTATATCGTCACCTGCGCTACATAAAATCGTCACTGATTCGATGATGCATGGACCATGTGGTCTAGCCAAGCCTAACGCTCCATGTATGGCTAATGGAAAGTGCACAAAAAAAATTCCAAAGCCCTATAGAGATAACACCACATTTGACAAAAATGGCTATGTGCATTATAAAAGGCGCCCGGATTCTAGGACTACAAGTAAGGGAGGAATCTTGCTAGATAATTCTTATGTAGTTCCATACAATAAAGATCTTTGCCTGCACTTTCAAGCTCACATCAATGTTGAATACTGTGGTTGGAACATGGTTATCAAGTATCTATTCAAGTATATATCCAAAGGCGCCGACCGAATTAGATTTTCTATTGCCCAGTCTGATGAGCAACAGCATGAAGTCACCACAAGCAAACACGCACCTATAGATGAGGTGAGGAATTACGTTGACGGTCATTTTATGTGTCCACATGAAGCAGCTTGGAGAATTTTAGATTTTCCGATTCACCACAGAAATCCTGTTGTTCAAGTTTTAGCTGTGCACTTGGAGAATATGCAAAATGTTAATTTCAAGGACAATCACCATTTGCAAGAGATTGTAGACAATTCTGCTGGTAAAAGGACTACATTGACGGAGTGGTTAGCAAATAATAAAGCCGACACAACAGGTAGGCATCTTAGATATATAGATTATCTTTCACAACACAGATGGGATACCTACAGGAAGCGATGGCTTCGTAGAGTTAGAGACAACAACCCTACTGTCGGAAGGCTTATTTCGTGCGGAGAGTTATTCTATCTGCGTATGTTTCTAGGTTGTCAATCGGGATGCACAAGTTTTGAGGACATCAGGACTGTGGCTGGTGCTATATTTCCTAATTATCGATCTGCATGTGAAAGATTAGGATTGCTGGAAGATGACAATGAGTGGTCTCAAGCATTTGACGAGGCCACTGCATGGGCCAGTGCTTCTGAGTTAAGGTCTCCTTTTACTCATATGTTGCTGTATTGTGAGATTTCGAATCCAATCAATTTGTGGAATCGACAATGGCATCGTATGATCGACGATGTTACACGTCGATTAGGTGTTTTCCAAAATTGCTCCGAAGCTCATATTGCAGATGACGATGTTTAGCAATACGTGTTGTATGAAATTGAACTCATGCTAAACTCAAGCGCAACTGCTTCGTCACTTGCAGATTATGGGTTACCTATGCCAAGAGCCGATTTGCTTGAAACACTTCGGAATAGGCTTCTAATGGAAGAAAAAAATTACGATAGGCAATAAATAGCTGTCGAACATGCGCGCCAAAAAAGTAGTCTTCATGGAAAACAATTACATGTGTACGAAAATGTTATCAATTCAATTGAAGATAACAGGCAAATTCTGCTGTTTGTTTACGGTCATGTGGAACGGGGAAAACTTTCTTGTGGTCGACTATCAACAATGCACTACGATCTGAAGGAAAGATAGTTCTCGCAGTTGCAGCGTCCGGTATTGCGTCTCTACTCATGCCTTCCGGTAGAACAGCGCATTCACGCTTTAAAATACCTTTAGAGATAACAGAGGAGAGCATTTGCCATGTTAAGAAAAACACGCAACTTGCAAAACTTTTGATTGAAACATCACTTATAGTTTGGGATGAGGCTCCGATGAATGATAGAAGATGTTTTGAAGCATTAGATAGAACTCTTAGGGATATACTAGATAATGCTGACAACCTTTTTGGTGGAAAATCTGTGCTACTAGGAGGTGATTTTAGACAAACGTTACCTGTAAAACGTAAGGCAAGTAAGCAAGATATCCTAGCATCTTCATTACCGAGATCATAAATGTGGGACAAGTTTAAGATTGTTAAACTAACAGAAAACTTGCGTTTACGTCATGCTCAACTTAATAGATCTGATGTTAGCGAAATTACATCTTTTGCATCTTGGCTGCTAGATGTAGGAAACGGCTTAAATGGCACACTAGATAAAGATTGCCCTAGCGATTCAAAGCTTATTGAAATCCCTGAAAAGTTTTTAATACTCATGGCGATGATGGTTTACATAACCTCATACACTTCATATATGATAGGGAGACACTTGTAAGTCCCATAACAGCAAATCTTTCTCAAAAGCAATCGTTTGCCTAAAAAATGAAACTGCTGACTTGGTCAATGCCATTGTCTTGGGCATGTCTTCTGATGATTGTAGCATCTACTTAAGCACGGACTCCATTGTACCTCATGCCAAAAATCGAGGTGATTTAGAGCTACTATACCCAGTTGAATACCTGAATGAATTGGACTTTAATGGACTATCACCACATAGACTTAATCTTAAAGTAAAAGCACCCATCATCTTGCTGCGTAACATAAATCAAAGCGCTGGTTTATGCAATGGAACACGTTTAATTATAACCCAGCTACTTCCGAGGGTTTTAGAGGCACATGTTATTACTGGTATCGCAGCTGGTCATAGAGTCTACATACCTAGAATAATTTTGAGTCACACTGATCCCCAACTTCCTTTTGTGTTCAAAAGAAAATAGTTCCCTGTTAAATTATGTTATGTAATGACTATCAATAAAAGTCAGGGACAGTCTTTAAATAAGATAGGAGTTTACTTGCCTAAGCCTATTTTTGGTCATGGACAACTGTATGTAGCGTTCTCTAGATCGACTTCACCCGACGCCTTAAAATTTTATATAGAGCCCTCTGAAAATACACCTCCTAATGTAACAAAAAATATAGTGTATTCAGACTTTTTGGCTGAAATTGATCGCAGACAAGAAAGATAAAATGCCAGTTAAACGAATATAATCTCTCAGTCCTAGATGTAGCACAGAATCAATTGAAGTTAGAATTATAAAGAAATGGAAGATGTATACAATACCCGTTGTTATTCTTGCATGGAGAAAGTGGATGGTGTCTTTTGGACTACATAAAATCTCTTCAGAATTTATTTAGAACTGGATTTCTTCAAGGCATTCATGATGCTTTATTAAGGGGTGGCACTGAGGGTATGTTTTGAATTGATCTACGTTACGACATAAATTTATTTGGATTTCAATGAGATTATCAGACCAAAATCTTGCTATAAAATCACGGGTTTTGTTTGCTTTGAGCGAAGAACATCAGGTAATGTTGTAGATCACAACGCAATTATTCTTTTTGGGATATCTACAACAATAGCACCCATTGAAAACAACGTTATACCATACTAGTACTTTGACGTTTGTTAGACCAAAACAAACTTCTGACAGGTTTTCTGTTTACCACGTCTTTGGTTTATCATGCATGACTTTAGTACTCACCCACTAACTCATATTCCAACTATATTTCATTCTGTGCAGGTGCTTTGCAGCTAGCTTCCACTTCTGCAACCGAAGTTTACATCAATCCATGCATAGCTCAACTACCAACCCTGATTCAAAGGTATAACAAAGATTACAACTTTTACTTGTACTAGAGGTTATAACTAAACATACCGATGTAAATAAAAATCAGGTTCAAGCATCTGCCAACATCTGAAGTAGCTTCTCCTTCAACAAGAAACACATTTGCTGAATCAACCTTACATTGCTTTCTGAAGTTCTGGATCAACTGCAACAGACAAAAAAGTAAAGTCTATCTGCAATAAACTACAATTACCTAACATTACTGTTTAGGCATGCTCTAACTATATATAATACAATAGGAAACCTCTTACACATGTCTAGCAAGAATAGCAAATATTGAAGGTAGTTGGTGCTATGAATCATGTACAAAGTGCACACACAAAGCGTATCAAAGCGGTCACAAATACTACTGCCCTGCTTATGGATTTCAAGATGAACACTCATACCGGTATCTTAAACTTAAGAATAAAAGAATTTAAACAACAACATTTTAATCAAATTACTTATGCATTTGCAGTTATTGATTTAGTGCAACAATTGTTGATGACAACTGCACAGCAGATGCAGTCTTTTTTTATGGCGTTCTAACAACACTAGTGGGCAAATCTTGCTACGATATGGTAACCTCTCAAACCGACAAAGACCCAAAGTGAAAAGTGTGATTATATCCATTTGTAGATCTGCCATAGGAATTGCAGTTCTTTTATGTTTCAAAATGTTGAAGTTAACAATACATGTTTACCATTTTTATAATCATAGATCATCTAATTTACTGATTTTGCATCAAGAGGGTCTGATGTTAACTCATTATCTTGACACATTCAAAAGCTCTGTACTGTATAGATGTCAAGTATTGTAGTATTCATGTTACTTTGAGCGAGAATTTGAGTAATGAAAGTATGATGTAGTCAGATATATTATCTTTATAACTTGAATGCTAATGCTACATGAATATAGGTTCATGGGTTCATAAAGTAACCTTTTTATGTTATATTTAACTGAATTCCTAATTGGTGATTACCTTAAATGATTGGATCATCTGTAGATTGCCGAAAGGTTAGATATCATTGCCTGTATGAAATTTACGAAGCACATTTAGGGATTTATGCAGTTTTGCTTATGTGATTGCAGTTTGAGAAACTAATAAAGGAGTTGCATAGTGTGCCTGTTGATGTGTCAAATGGAGACACACACACTGCAGAAAAGGGTCATTTAAGTAATGGTGTCTCTATACAACATGCTGAAATTGGAATAAATCTTAGAGAAACTCAAAGCATGCTTTTGGAAAGAATTGCTAGTGAAATGAACAGGCTAAAGTTCTACTTTGCTCATGCGAAGGTCTTCCCAATGCATGCCTGTTATATTAGTGATCATTTATATTTCTGTTTGCTTTTTCATTAAGCTCATTGAAAACTTCGAGAAGTGCTCTCACTAAGTAGTTTCTTATTAACTTACACATTCTTTTGCTGTTAATGGCAGTACAGAACCTGCCTTTTATTTCTGGATGGTGAATAGGCCGCTACATATTTGACAGAATATATTAAAGGTAAACTTGTGCAAGGTGCTGCCTTCAAGATTACTGGTCGGTATCATATGGGTCTCCCGCGGCAACGCGCGGGGCCAACCTCCTAGTTAAGAGGTTAAATGTATATAATCAAAGTATGTTACTTAATTATGTGGATGTTTTGCATTCTACATATGGTGTGGTAAATCTAGTTCTTAATAGTTAATAGAACACGGTGCTACAAGTCACATATGAGATAAATATTCTTAATTGGTATGAAAGTGATTTAGAAGTAGGAGGTTATGAATATGAAATTATACAAAGTTACATATAGGAGAAATATCCGATAAACTATAAAACTTGTTGAAGAAATAAGTGTGTAAACTAAATAAGGGTTTGAATCACAACATAGACTGTGATCCTACAACGGCGTTATCAAAAAAATTCTATAATCCTAACCTGAAGACTAGATCACATGGAGTATGTGATGTAAATGAGGAAACTGAATCCACAACAGACTATGTGATCGATTGGTGAAATGTGACACAAAAAATGAGCAAGGGCGAGATATAGTGATACTCGGGTGATTGTGTGTAACTACTTGATGTATGCATGCGCATTCACTTATGAAAGACGTTACTATTGGAAGCCTAATCAAGGTCAAGTCTTGGCTTGGTTTTCAAACATCATTTTGTTAGAGTCGTTAATATATTTGTGTCAAACAAGGTGTTTGTTTATGTGTATGATCATAACTATTTTGGGTATTTATCAATATGTAAAGTGACTTGCTTTGACATTATATAATAAAATTACGACTTGTTGAATGGAAAAATTAAAATTTCTTGGAAAATCTAGAACAATTTTTCACTGTCAGATTTATTAATGCAGAGTTAAAAGTGAGCTTTACAAGTTGGTATTAGAGCTTTGATATATAAGATGCGAGCATGAAGATAAATATTTAAACCAAAACGCTTCCGATATCAGGTGGGTATTTAATACAAGTTGGTGTTTTGAGGATTATTATTATATTGATAAACTAGCTTTAGTAAATACGTGTATTACACGGGTTGAATAAATAAAATATTAGAATAATAAAATTTATTAATTATAAAATAATATTATAAGATATGATATGATTGAAATTACATATGAGAAATGACCATTACTAATAAAACAGTGATATCAACCTTTTAAAATTTAGTTTTTAAATTTTTTTCAAAAAAAAAATATTTTGTTCTAAAATAAACAGTATAGAAATGTTATTTTTAAAAATTTTCTTATTATATCTGCCAAATTAATTATTTTTGGTTTTGAAAAATTGAATTTTTAAAAATACCACTTTTAAAATATTTCATATTTTTAAAAAAGTTTTATGCTTTAGAAAATTTTATTATTTTATATTAAAATTATTTATTTAGAAATAACATTAATAAGTAGATCTCTTTTTTAATTTGTTAATGTAAAAGAATATTAAGTAATATTATTAGTAATTAAGGTAATTATTTAAGATGAGAGAGAGACGGAAAAATTTTGATGAACATGATTGTGGTACTGCCACGTGGTACTCCAAGTTACTTTTTTTATTATAGTATAAAGATAAGCAAGAGGGAGTGGAATTGACGATAGAATATATACTTTTTATAATTAGAAAAACGTGAGACACAATAAGAAAAGAATTATTTCTGGTTTGTACCCATGATGCCATTTCAACATTCTACCCTTTCTTTATTTTCTCAACGCATATTTTTGTACAAAAGTCCTCTAGAGCGTTCAAAAACAAAACAAAAACGTAAGGAACGAATATCCGAATAATTTGTATCAATTTCCGAGAAGTTGAGAGAAGTGGCCCTCGGTCGTTTTTTGCGTGTGAAAACTGATGTCTCTGTTTGTGAATTACAAATTAGACCCTCAACCATTTATCAATCTACAACTTTTATCCATACACTTATTTTATATCAACACGTAACTTTTGTCCCTCTATGTTATTTGGTTAATTTAAACTAGAAAACTTATCACATTACCTCTTCAACTATAAAAAACAATTAACTAATTTGATGAAAATTTACTTACGTTTTGAATTATTTAAGAGTTTTTTTAATTAATGAACCAATATAAATAAAGTTTAACAATCGTACTTGGTAAAATCATATTCATAATAAGTTATCTATACTTTATAAGGAGTGCATATAAACTAATATGAGAAACTAAAGCCAAGTAATCACTAAAACTAGTCGCACTAGTCTTTTTAACCATAACACTCTTTATGTGAGAATACGTAAAGATGATTATGTCCTAGTTTGATTTGGCGGTTTCGGAATCGTTAACTACAATTTCACATAATGAGAAACAAAACCATCTGATTTAGGCAGAACAGATGGTTTTACCAGTTTGAATGTTTAATGGTCTCGTTTCCTTCTTTGAGCCATTTTTTTCCTCTTTAAATCATTAGTGTTTATAGAAAAAATAATTAATAAAACTAGCTTATGATTATAATACATCCACATAACTACACAGTCCAAAAGAAATATATAAAGATAACAAAAGTCAAATGGTCGGTTCAATTTACATGACGGTTTCAAGTTGCACGTAGATCGAGCCGTTAACCTGTCAAACCAAAATCATAAGCCAATTTGTTTGGATCTCAGAGCGGCCAAATTCTTTTGGTTTGGATGGTTCATACGGTTTATGAACACCACTAACCTAACGTGTGAAAAGTTATATTCCATGTTTAAAGTCTTGGGACCAAAATCACACATCAAATATAATCAAAGGACCATGTTTGTGAATCAAGATTCTTTACAACAACAAACCCTAGGCCCTATAAATAGATCCCCTTCCATACCATCAAACCCAAATATCACTTCAACAAATCTTCTAGCATCTTCTACACTTTCAAGTTTCAACCTTCAACCATGACTCGCTTAACGAACTCCGTCAACAAACCCTCATCTCCGGCGACGATCAAGTTTCTCTATAGCTACGGCGGCAGAATCCTCCCCCGTCACACCGACGGCAACCTCCGGTACGCCGGAGGCCACACCAGAGTCCTCGCCGTCGATCGTTCAATCACCTACGCCGAATTGATCGTTAGGTTTTGGGAGGCGTGTGGATTCTCCGTGAATTTGAAGTGTAAGTTGCCGTCGGAAGATCTGGATGTGCTGGTGTCCGTCACTTCCGACGAGGATCTCGCCGCTGTTGTGGAGGAGTACGATCGAGTCTCGCCGGAGGCGAAGATTAGAGCGGTGTTGTTTCCGGTGAGTTCGTTGAAGACGATTTCTCCTGTTCCGTCGGTTGAATCGCTTGTTGATGTTGCAGCGGCGAGAGGTTTGGTGTATCCGAGAAGGCAACTCGATGAACATCGCCGGAGGAGTGGTTACATCGCCGGATCTGGCCGTGGTAATCCGCCGGTGGCGGACCGGAAGAGTTTGTTTGTTCGTGATTCTGGTGTACGACTGTCGAACAACAGGCGATTAGGTGTTAGATAACGTGACTGATTTACGTAGTTGATTAGAGATTTTGATTGGTGGCTTTAAGTTCGAATTGGATGATGAAGATTGAAGATATTGGTTCATATTGGATGTATTAGTGAGATTGATTTGATTTGATTTGTTTTAAGGAGTTTGATCATTCAGTATAGAGATGGGTAGACTGTGATTTCTTGGGATTGAATATGCTAACAACAATTGCAACGTGCAACTTGCAAGCAAAAGTTATCTTCGTATGTAAAAAGAAAGGTATATGTTTCTTCTCACGAGGTTAAGGGTTTTAAGTCTAATGGTAAATAATGAGAAGGTATATGCTGTGCATATGATCTACTGACTATAACTTCTACTTCGTCGTAGACGGGCCCTTGGTCATCGACTCGGAAGTGTTTGGGATCATTCTTGTTGATGACGGATCATGCCTCATGAACCCTGGAGACTACAATATAACTGAATACTGTGGCTGTAGAGGGACTACTGGACTAACCTAAGTGGTAGAGGTGCAACTCTTTTAGAAGGGAGGTCACGAGTTTTATCCCGAGTAAGAGTGTAGTTTAGAACTTTAAGCGATTAAGCCTAGGAGATGTTTGATTTGAGTAGATTATTTGTATATATTTTTTATAAATAAATATAAAATTTATATAAAGCTATTCAGGTGTTTTTTAGATGGAAACTCGTAATTTTATAATCATAACTTGATTAAGATGAATGATGAATTCGAATACATCTTTACTCTAACTTGAAAAATCGAAAATAGAATTGGAATTGTGATTTCAATTTATTCTCTCTGATTTAATAAGTTATACACTCCTATTGGACATTTGGACATTTTGTTATGTGGGCCGGGCCTTATTTTCGATAAAGTTTGGCCTGAGATTTTTAGTTCCACACTTGACACTTCCACGTTGGACCAAAGTAACTTTATAAGGATAACTCCGAATCCAATAACCACCCATATCTTAGTTGTAGCAATTGAAATCTAATCTTATCTTCTACATAATAACAGACACCTTACAATCAGAAAGTCACTTGAAATGTATCAACTAATAGGAGAAAAACCTAGGTAAATATATATTATAGATTGCGCTAATTAACATGAGATTAGTTGCCTAATCCTAACTTTATTCTACCTTATTTTCTTACTCTCATTGCATTTGAAGAATAATTGATTTGCTTCTGGCCACTTGCCGGGAGCTTTAATTTATAAAATTCCCTAAATATCTTTAACCTTTGTGAAGATCTACTTTTGGATGGATTGATTGATATGTAAACATAAGAAATAATTGATAAGTATGGTTACGGCTAGCAACCTTAGTGATCACAAAAGATCAGATATTAGAGTTCGTTTAAACTTAGAGAATACAAAAGATTTCCAATTAAAGTTTGTTTGAGAACAACTCAATCCAACATGAAAAATCGGTAAATCAAATTAATGGACATCTCAACATTAAAACTTAGTTAATTCGATGAAAATAAACAACTATATACGTGACGGGTTACCACCCTAATTACAACACTAGTAATCATAATACGTCAGGTATCAACCCCAAACCCCGCAAGAAAAGTGCACTCAACAACAACCACCTCCAGCCGCGGCTCTCATAGGGCAATCACCAAGCCGCGACTCATACAGGCTGTCCCTCATCCACAGTTGATGTTATTAACATTCTGCCCTAGTCTTAGTTCACCTACGAGAACATATGGACATGTTATAAGCCGCCTACAAGTGAAACAATAAGAGAGGCCCCAACTGCGAATGACATATGAAAACGAGCATAAGTCGTGGCTCATGGGAAGAGGGGGCCAAACATGGTCTCTACACTTGGGAATTCTAAAGAAGCAAAGATAGGTAAAACTGAATCTTAACAAAGAACAAAAGACAACAGAGTGTGTACTACAAACTCTGAGGAAGACAATGATATGAAGATAAGCTGGAATCAAGAATAGCAGAAGGCCTAAGTCAACGATAAAAAACTGTATGCATTTAATATTAAGGAACCCTTTACACCAAATAGGTAGGAAAGTCTCTAACCAAGAAGTTCAACTCGGATGACCGCAATTGACCCGAAATGGATCCTTAGTCCAGAGGCTCCTTACCTTAATACTATAAATACCATCCTTCACACCAAGTAAACGGTACGCTCACTAGCACTCTCTAACTCTCAACTTTTCTTTGATTAGCGGTATTCTTCATACTCAAACATTTATTCTCACACCAAAGGGTGGTCGTGGAGAGAAATCCTTTCTGCTTGTTACGAACTCACAATGTTCTCTTATCTTGCAGATTAAGTTCGAGCCTGATTCAAAGTGGTGTCGTCCTTGTGAACTGTTTCACAACATTAACCCCTCGGTTAGAGTTTTTGGAGAAACTAACACATATGTTTATGATCTAAAATACGTGATTGACTTGACAGTAGAAGTATGTACTTGCACAAATTCGTAAGTTTTTATAGGCATATAGCAACAAATGTCTCTCTGTAAACAATAAATAGAATTACATTTAAGTAACTTATATTATATTACCTTTTCTATTACCAGTTTCTTCAATTTTTTATTCAATGCAACGTGACACCATCAAGACGAATAAATACCCTGACAAAACCGCCATACTCATCTTTCTTTACTTCAAACTTCAAACATATCCACGTGTCACCACTCCCTTACTCCACGTAACCCTTTCAACCGCCGTCTTCACCCCACCGTCATCCACCACACCACCACCATCAAAATCCCCAAATCCCCAACTCAAACTCCCAAACAAATCATTCAATCAACCAATCAAACAATAATAATAATAATCATGAAGCTCTACGTGTATGTATTGGAGTGTAAAGATTTGACAGTTGAACAATCTTTTGTGAAACTCAAAGTTGGAAAGATGAAATCGAGAACAAGGGTTTTGAAGAAGACGAAAAACCCAATTTGGAATGAGGAGTTTGCGTTCAGAGTTCGTTCGTTGGATGATGATGAGCTTATTTTGTCTGTTTATCATCATAATGATGATGAAGGTGATGATGAAGAAGATGATGAATCCAGTGGGTTCTTTAAGAAGAGGTATAGGGATTTGGTGGGTCGGGTTCGGATCCCCTTGTGGTCTGTTGCTGCTGAAGAGAATCATCAGATGCAACCCACTTGGTTTTCGGTTGAAGATCGCAAATCAATGAAGAAAGAATGTGGTTAGTATTTTGTGCTCTTAATTATATGTTTTTTAAAATTATTATCATGATTAGGAGTGGATTTAGGGTTGTTTAACGACTGAGCGTAGCTGAGCAACTTGGCTCGAGATGGAGCTGTTAAAGCCGTCTGACTAAATAAGAGATAACCATTGAATTATTCGGTATGTTTATAAAACATGTCATTAAGGTGACTTTTAAATTAACCAAACATATTTTACTTGTGATCCATTTAAAATGATCTCTTTTTATGGAATAATTAAGAAACTAGTAAACAACCATTAATCTTGAAAAACTTAAATTTTGATCAGCTCTTTAAAAGCTAGAACCAAACTCATATCTTTTTAGATTTTAATAAAAAATATTAAGTTTATACATATACATAGTTTTGTAAACATATTCGGGAGAAAATTACATAAATAACTATGGTTATAATGATTTGATCAAATTGCATATTTGGTCTCTAACTTTGAAAATTGCAAAGATATTCTAAATTTGAAAATTGCAAGTTCGGTCCGTAATTTTTTAAAATTACAAAGTTAGTACAAAATTTTATGTGATCGTTGTATTTTTGGTCTCTAAAGTTATATTTAAAAGTTAGTCCAAACTTTACAAATATATAAAACTAAATGAATTTAATGTCACGGATCAAATATTCAATGACTATACAAATTTCAGACTGACTTTGTAATTTTTAAATTTGAGTACCAAATATGCAATTTGACCAAACCATAGGGACTATTTATGTAATTTTCTCTAGATTCACTCATTCCCAGATAACGAACTTCTATGATGTAAAATTTGAGTTTAGTTAGAAAGACTAAGATCAAACTCTTATTTAAGTTGTAACTTATGTTGGAATTTAGGTATTATTTGAGCGAACGAAACCATCAAGCCAACACATGAGCTTACTCTGTCTTGAGCTCAGTTCTATGAAGCAAACTATACTCTTTGTAAATGATCAATTTCGAACGAGCTTCTAGTCACGATTTTTTATAATAGCGCTAATTCATGATAAATCGCTAGGGTAAATCAAAAAATATTTATTAGAAACTAGTCACATGAATAGTTCTTGTAATATATCCAGATTTCTATATTGATCTTTATTCTTGAGAAGGTATAAGTTGAGATCAATGGTTAACATAAAATTAATAGTTTTGAATCTTTGGTCATGATCCTTAAAATTGATGGATATTGTTATATTTACGTGAAACGAAAAACACTAAAGCAAATTGTAAAATTTAAATAGCTACGACGCCACCAGTTAAAAGTTAAAACTTAAAACTAAAAACAAAAACCATAATGCATAAAATTTGTGGGCATTGCACTACAACCAACACATCACCTCCTTTCATATATCCACTCACCCAATCACCACCAACCATATGTACCACATTTTATATTTTCATTTTAATAAAAATGGGTTGGACTTATATAAAGTCAAATTTCTTGGTCTGTCAGCATAAATCCGGTGCTATAGGGTTGTATTCTTGTAAGGTACTTGCAAGTTTGTATGATTCATAAAAAATAATCCTTTGTTAGAAAAATCTTTTATCATTCTATAGAGTTAACAGTGCAGAGTAGTGTCAATTATGTTAGGCTAACAAGATGTGGAATGGCGTGTTCTTCCGGAACACTGTCCATATTTTTATTCATGTTTAAAATATCAATCATAAAACCCGCAAACACTTAAAATCGATCACATAACAAGACATGACCAGTTTAATCCATTTTTCCAAACATGTCAAATGGGTAGTCGGGTTGAATGGTAACCAAGTTGTGAATGTGTCAATCTAGTTGCTGGGAATTAAAATAGGTATTTAGGTCGTAAGGGAGTTAGTAGGTCACCCGTTTGGTTAAACAAGTTAATGGATCGACCTCTACATGACACCTTTAATTAGATAAGTTAATTTGAACATGACATGTTTAATTTAAAATAAGTCAACTCAAACATGACTCTTTTACTAAACGTGTTAGATATGGCAGCTCCAAACCTAATTATTCTCATGCCGTACTTCAGGCAGTGTTTGAAATCGCAACCCCTGTGCGTATGCTTGCCTGTAGTAGACTTTATGTTTGACTTATTAAATCCTTTGATGTTTAGAGCTTAACCATAAAGTCCCAAGATTTTGTTTCTAACAAAGGGAATCCTTCTTTTCATGATACAATGTATCAACTTCTTAAAATATATCGGATGATTTTTAATTTTATGTAGTTAATATAAGTCCCTAAATTTCATAAGGACATTTTGTTAACTTTTAATAGTTTGACGATTTGATCATTCAAAAAACATAAAATCTATGGAGTTTTGTGCGACTTTTTTATCCGACAATTGTCCCAACTAAGTTGACTATGAATTCTGAAAGAATGATCACACCAGCTTTAAAATTATCCAATAATTGTCTCTTCATGTTGTTAATGCCATGTTTTCAGGTAAGATTCTTCTTGCTCTTTCACTACACGGGAGAAATCAAGATACATCCGACTGTAATCATTTCTTCTTACAACCGCGCATCACCGACCACTATAGTGACAAATCTGATAGCAGACAAAGCCCGTCACACGATTCAAAGGCCTCTAAATCACCACGAAAGGTGATAAAATCCATCACCAGACGATTCGAGAAGCTTTTTAATAAACACATGAGTGATTCCTCCGTTGTAGACGACTCATCTGACTTGCCAACAACTTCATCCGACAATGGTGAGTCAACCGATGAACCTCCTATTATTACCACCTTTGAAGACTCGATGGAAACGTTGGAGTCAATAGTTGACCAAAAGGAAATGCCCGAAAATCTACAAGGAGGGGTCCTTATTGATGCAACATATGTAGTACCTCCTAAAGATCTCAATCATTTCTTATTTGCACCCGGTTCACAATTTACGAAAGATTTAGCAGCGATTCAAGGTACAACGGACGTTCACGAGAGCCCGTGGACATGGGAATCTGGTCAACTGTCAACGTTGACCCGTACTGTCACTTATACGAAAGGCGCAACTAAATTGGTCAAAGCTTCTAAAGTTACCGAAGACCAAACTTACGTTAAAGCAAATGGGAAAGAATTTGTAGTTTTTGTAGGTGTGGATACTCCTGATGTTCCTTATGGGACTACCTTTCGAGTTAAATTATTGTACAAGATAACGCAAGGGCCCGAGATTAAAGGAGATGATACGTCACGGATTATAGTTTCTTGGGGGATAGATTTTCATCAAAGTACAATGATGAAGAGCATGATCGAACACGGAGCTAAGCAAGGAATGAAGGAGAGTTTTCAGCAGTTTGCGGGATTGCTTGGTCAAACATTCAAGCCGGTCAATCAGTTGACTGTATTAGACAAAAGTCAAACTTTGGCCACGTTGCAAAATGAGCATGAATCCGATTGGGGTTTAGCCGTGCGGTATTTTTGTAACTTCACCGTCCTCTCCACTGTTTTTATGGTTCTCTATGCTTTTGTTCATATATTACTATGCGAGTCCACTCGAGTTCAAGGTTTAGAGTTTAATGGCCTTGAATTGCCGGATAGTTTTGGTGAATTTATCACGTGTGGGATTATTTTTTATAACTTGGAACGCGTTTATGTCATGGCTTCACATTTCGTGCAGGCGAGACTGCGTAGAGGTAAACTTGTTCTCATCGTCACAATATAGATTTGTGTTTTTGGAACTAATTATGTAATTATTGTGACTTGTAGTCACGATATTAAGTTTTTAATGTTTGCATAAGCAAATTTAACTTGTAATTTACCTAATTACTTGGGGTCTGAAAATTTGATTTTGATAGGAAATGATCATGGTGTCAAAGCTCAAGGTGAAGGGTGGGTGCTTACGGTTGCAATCATCGAAGGAACCAATTTAGCGCCACTGGATTCTTCGGGTTTCTCAGATCCGTATGTCGTGTTGACATGCAATGGGAAGATCAGAACGAGCTCTGTCAAGCTTCAAACACTTGATCCTCAATGGAATGGTAAAATTATTCATTTTATGTTTTTGTTTGATTTTAATTCATTTTTCTGTCATTTTTGAAAATTGATAATAAGTCATTTTTTAAATTCTTGTAGAGATACTTGAGTTTGATGCTGCAGAAGAACCCCCGTCGCTATTGGATGTTGAAGTTTTCGACTTTGACGGTCCCTTTGGTCAAGCAGCATCACTTGGGCACTCTGAGATTAGATTCGTGAGACATACATCGGAAGAATTGGCGGACATATGGGTCCCACTCGAAGGAAGACTCGCAAAGTCTTTACAGTCGAAGTTGCATTTAAGAATCTTCTTGGATAATAACAATGGAGTCGAAACGATCAAAGAATACTTAACAAAAGTGGAGAAAGAAGCTGGGAAAAAGGTACTAGATTATATACATCTCAAGTGTTTCGTGTGTTTCTGAATTTAGACATAAGGTGTTTTTGCTTTTTGTGTCGACCCGTATTGATCTCTTGTCCAAGCCTTCTGAGTTCTGAACCGTCTATTTTACCAGCTAAGTCGTGTAAATCTAATAATGTTAACTACTTGACAGCTCAACGTGAAGTCGCCTCATAGGAACTCAACGTTTCAGAAGCTTTTTAGCTTGCCACCCGAGGAATTTCTTGTCAGTGATTTCTCGTGTTCTCTCAAAAGAAAATTGCCCCTTCAGGTACTACTTACAACTTACAAGAGCATTAACAAAACCCGACTATAAGTAAGTTTTTAACGTATTATTGTTTCTAATATCATATTCATAGGGCCGACTGTATGTATCTTCAAGAATTGTTGGGTTTTACGCAAACTTATTTGGGCACAAAACAAAATTTTCATTCTTGTGGGAAGACGTTGAAGACATTCATATTCTTCCCCCGACACTGGCATCTGTCGGGAGCCCATACTTGTCTTGGTTCTGCTCAAAGGTCGAGGTGTAGACGCTAGGCATGGTGCAAAGTCTCAAGATGAAGAGGGCAGACTCCGTTTTTATTTCCATTCATTCGTATCATTTAGTTCTGCTAGCCGGTAAATATAAATAAAAACCACCTCGCATTTCTTAACTTATTAGTATGATAGTCTTTGATCATGATCTTGTGCAAATAAGGACAATTATTGCGTTATGGAGAACAAGATCATCGAGCCCGGATCACAAAAGCGACACCTTTGAGGATAAAACAGTCAGACATCAAGATCAACAAGAACAAGATGAGAAGCTTTCACGTGAAGACGTCACTTCCCATTTGGTTGTTGAAGATGCAAAAATGTCAAAGATCTATTCCGAAGAACTTCCTATCAATGTGAGTACTTAAAAACACTTAAGTGTAGGTCGACTACTCTTGACTAGGGTTGGCAATTCCCGACCTGTTTATGTCATGATTAGACCTGTTTAATAAAAATTTATTATTTATTACTTTTACATTTTTAAAAATTATTAAAATTCAGGAGGCTAGACTTCATTGTTTCGCATTCTTGGTTCATAAAAACATATCGTATAAATTCTAGGAATTGCTGTTAAAAATAAATATATGTTTGACGTTGACTTTGACTTTAACATACAGGTGGAGTCAGTTATGGATATCTTTGAAGGAGGAGATTTGGAACATAAAGTTATGGGAACATTGTGTCGTTTGAATTACAACACAACCCGTTGGGAACCTAATACCGGACGTTCTGATATGCTTGAACGACGATTAAGTTGGAAGTTCAATAGACGGGCGTCAAATTTTGGCGGTGATGTAACGTGCACGCAACAGAAGACGCCTATTACTAGCGGGAAAGGGTGGACCGTCAATGAGGCTATGTCTCTCCATGATGTGCCATTTGGTGATCACTTTAATGTGAGTCTCACCGGCTAATAATCACTTTGGATTATAGTTCTCCAAATGGCCATGATGGTTTTAACTATTATTTGAAAATGCAGGTTCAGGTCAAGTATGAGATCGTTGATAGCAGACCGGGGTGGTGTGCGTGTGAAGTTTTCATCGGGGTCGTATGGCTCAAAAGTTGCAAATTTGAGCAACGAATAACTCGAAACGTGCTTGTGAAGTTTGGTGATTGGGTGCACGAGATGTTCGAGCTCGTTGAAAGAGAATCTCTGCTCCCAGTTGATAGTCTTAGATGATGATTTTGTTATAAAAGATCGTTACTTGTAGTTTATAGCTTATTTTGTAAGTTTAAATGTAATAAAGGGTCCATAAAGAGTATAGTTAATTCTATAGATATCGTTTGGAAGTATTTTTTATGTTGGTATTTTGTTTAAGCTCTTATTATATACTAGTGTGTGAACCAGTGTTTTGCCACGAGTTGCTAAAATTTATAATACTTGATTTCGATTACTTGTACATTAATATTCAATCCGTAAATATGGATAAAAATTATGTTGACAACTCTATTTTGGAAAAAAATCATGTCGAAACGTTGATATAATTTAGCACATCACAACGATAAATTTTGATTATATAAGACATCATATTTTTTTTAATTATAAGAGGAAAATGGTATTACATTCAGAACCTTGAAACAGGTTTTGATAGCTTGTATATTTTTTTAGTTTGATGACCTGTATATTATTTCACATTATTACTTATTACTAAAATTGATTTAATTTTATAAATAACTATTATAATTACTCTAAATGCTATTATTATTATTATTATTGTTGTTGTTATTGTTGCTGCTGCTGCTGGTGCTGGTGCTGCTGCTGCTGCTGCTGGTGCTGCTGCTGCTGCTGCTGTGCTGCTGCTGCTGCTGCTGCTGCTGCTGCTGCTGCTGCTGCTGCTGCTGCTGCTGCTGCTGCTGCTGCTGCTGCTGTTGTTATTGTTGTTAATATTAAATTCAATGAATTCATATGGATTAAAAAAATTAAATTAAAATCCATCACAATATTACCATACTAACTCTATAGGTGTCTTTAGGTCAAGATAAATTAATTATTCTGACATCCTAAAATATTTTATAAATGGTATAGAAAATATAGATATGCATTATTACTTTCTATATATTATGTATAATGAATTGACTTGCGTGATGTGTGGGTGTTACTGAGTCTATTTTCCGGCCAGCATTAAATACTGATTATATTATTATTATTACTATTACTATTACTATTAATATTATTATTATTATTATTATTATTATTATTATTATTACTATTACTATTACTATTACTATTACTATTACTATTACTATTACTATTACTATTACTATTACTATTACTATTACTATTATTATTATTATTATTATTATTATAACTATGTAAATATTTGGTAAATGGTATTTAATTAATATTATGATACTTAATTTAAATAGTAAAAATATAAATAAAAAATATAAATATGATGTTAATTTAAATTATTATAAATAAAATAATACTTATTATAGTGAATTTAATCATATATATTATTAACTCATGTATTAATTAGAATAAGTTTATTAAATAAGGACAATTTAGGAACACTTGCATAAAATTCTTATACCATATAGTTAAATAGTTGTTCTAGGTGCTTTACAAAAACAGAAGATTACCAATATACACATGAATTTTGTATTATATAGTAGTAGAGATACGGTGATGATCAGATTTTAATAATTACAATTTGATCATTTTTATACTAATCATCCTTTATGTTTATGTTTATGTTTAGAGTTTCATGCAACAACTATTCTTTCAAGTAAATGATACTAAGAATTGTAAAATAACCATTTGATTGATTAGTCTCTGTTAATTAACCATTGTCTGATTATTTCTAGAAGTTATAAGGGAAGGGGGTGGGTATGAGGAGTAGGAAGCAAAATTTCTCAAACAAATATATAGGAAAGTAATGAAGTAGGGTTAAGGTAGAGTTTGTGTGCTTGGGTTTGGATATCTAGCTCAGGAAAAAAATGTTTTTCCAATACTCAAGGGTAAAGAGTTAATAAAAGCTTTAACATGGAAAAGAAAAAATTCATAAAAATTCTAAACACGTTGGATGATTTAATGTAATTATTGAGACAAATGAAGAAAGAGGTAGTTTTTGATATACCTAAACGATGAAGGTATAATTCACTCTATTAATAATTTACACTAATCAAATATGTTTGATCTAGCGGTATTTAGGTGTGTAAAATGGCCTCCCTCCCATGAGATTGAAGGTTAAAAACTTGCAGCTAACAATAATGTAGTACTAAAAGTATATTAGATTGTTATAAGAAAACACTATACACCTATCAGTTCATTTTAGGTGTTTTATTTGATGTACAAAATATACTACTTTGATTGGTTTGTATATTTTGTAGATTATGGAGAGAATTTGTCAAAACATACACTAATATGAAATATAAGAGAAAGAAATACTATTGGTTTATAGGCCAAACAGTGTTTATGCAATAAAACTGAGAACTATTTTAATTTATATCAAACTAGTTCTGAGAATGAAAATAATTAAAGATTCATAATGAAAGAAAAAATGTTTTATTTTGGTTTTGTATAATTGGAGCCAAGTGAAATAATAAAGTCAGAGCACTAGAAATGGGATCATAAATTAATGGGTGGTGATATACATACCCGCTTTTAAACTATTTTATATGTTATACCTCTCCCTTAATTTGTTAAAACTAATAATTTTTTAAATTTTTATATATTTATTATTTCTTTTAGTCTTTATTATTTTGTAATTATTTTTAATTGTAGTAATTATGAATGTTCAAAACAACAAAACACAGATAATAATTGAAAACTGAACAACACAGATAATAATTGAAAACTGAACCGTATGTGTAGTTGAGAAAACTGAATCAAATCATGAATTCGGTTTTTGCTTCGATTAACGATTACACACAATTTTGCTTATTCGGTTCAGTTATCCATATAAACTAAATAACTAACGCGTTTAATAGGTTAAATCAGATAACTGAATCGAACAGATCGTTTTAAACGATTTAGTTGGTTTAATTCGGTTCGTTTAGGAATATTTCTAATTCTAAAAGATATTATTTAACTTTTTTATTAAAAGCTTTTTTTACTTCAGAAATGTTTTATTTAATTTTATGATATTTTTATTATTTATAAATATGTTTTTATATATTGTTATATCAAAAATGTTTTTGAAACTTTTTTTAGGGAAAAAAAACTTTTCCTAAAACTAAAAGAAAATTTCAGGGTAAAATATGACAAAGTTTTGAAATTTGTTCTTGAAGATGATAATATGACAAGTATTAGAGCGAGGAATGTATATCCATCAAGGTTTTCGAAACCGGACCGGACCGGCCGGTCCGACCGGTTCGACCGGGAACCGGTGATGCCGCCGGTTCGGTTCGGTGGTTTTGGGCCGTTTTCGGTTGAACCGGCCGGTTCGTGCGGTCGACCGGCCCGACCGGAACCGGCGAACCGGGTTGAACCGGTTTTTTGAATTTTTTTTTATTTTAATAGAAAAATATTATTGGATATGGATTAAGGAACACCGATTCGTTAATTTGGACTATGTTTACTTGAATGGTATGTATTTTGGATGTTGTTTTGGATTAAGGAACACCGGTTCGTTAGTATTATTGGCGAACCACTATTTGATTTATGGTTGTTTAAACTTTGGATGTTGTATTTTATTTTGGTTTATGGTTGTTTAAACTTGGGTTGTTGTATTTTGCTAATTGGACTATATTTACTTGAATGGTATGTGTTTGTAGTTTTATAAATATTTAGAATTTTTTTATATTTTTTTAAATATTTATAACGTCATCCGGTTCGTAATCCGGTCCGACCGGTCCGACCAGTGAACCTCTAAACCGTCCGGTTCGCTTTCCGGTCCGGTTTTAAAAACATTGATATCCATACACTAAATTAAATTGATTTAAGGGTTAATATTTTCAAGTATTTGGGCCGTGAATTAATGCCATTGCAAGCCTAACAACTAAAATTTGGGCTGAATTATATTCTTGGTTGGGCTAACGATTGGGCTAGATGGCCTGTGTGCAAAGGAAACCATTTTGTGGCTGCTATGGCGAAGTAAAATCAACTAATCAAGCATTCGAAGGCTTGCGAAAACAAAGAAAAAAGGAGTTTGATGTAGCTCACGGAATGAAATCGAAGCTCAAACCCGTTGATTATGGAACACCTGTGATAATCTCCACCCAAACCCCAAATTCGACCCCAAAAGTCACGAATTTAAAAATACAAACTTTTAATTACAGAAATGATCAAGTGACCATCCAAATTACATCAAGACAACTTAAATAACAAGCCAAAATTCGAACGGACCTAAAACAAACATCAATGGACTAACCAAAAGCCCAAAACAAAACCGAAAAATTAGAAAAAAACATAAAAATGGCCCAAAAACTCATTTAAAGGCCTTATTTTGGAAAATAACGGGATAACCCGCCGTATTACCGTGACGTAGCCCTTGTTTCCACGGTCGTTTTGACTGGTATCACGTCAGAAAAGGAAACAAGAGCTCGTTTAGAAGCCATTACCTCGCCACCCTTCTTGAGCCACTACAGCTTATAAGGTTTTGAACGATTCTCTGTCTTCAAAGCTAACTTTCTGACAGCTTCTTCCAAAACTAAATTATCACAGCTTCTCGAATCGATAACAAAGGTACAAACCTTTCCCAAGACAATACAAGTTGAGTGAAAGATGTTGTGTTTAAGACAGTAATCGTCATCTGCCTTTGGCGCATAGCAAACTCGTCTAACCACCAAGTTCACCCTAACATCTCCAGTCACAAATTCTTCTTCATATTCAGGTTCCTTATTAAATATTGGGGAATCTTCATAATCTTCCTGTTGTTCATCCTTAGATTCAACAAACATATGGCGCTTAGCCACCTTCTTACAATCAGCTTACCGATGGCCTGTCTCCCCATAACCAGAACACTTAGCGCCACTACTACTAGCACCCTTAGGAGGTGGACCAGATTAATCGCCATGGGTCTCTGTTGATTGGACTTAGCACGATTGGCCCCGCTATCCGATCCAGAATTTCCACTAACCGGGGTAGAAGAATACGAACCGCCCACCCGACGGTTTTGCTTCTCAAAAGCCAACACCTATTGGTGTGCTTAAGCAATCATTAACGAATCAAAAAGATTTACAAAGTCCATGATCTGAACCCTCAAACCTCCAATATATCTAGCAACAAGTTGTTCTTCAGATTCTTGGATATCATTTTGCGCAATCAATTGGTAAAACTCGGTTGTGTAATCATCAACCGATTTAGACCCCTGTTTCAAATTTTGCAGACGCTGATACATCAAACGTTGAAAATTATAAGGCAAAAAATTAGAACACATACACTTTTTCATCTTGGCCCACATCATAATCCTTGATTTTCCAACCCTGATGCGTGTCAATTTCAACTGTTGCCACCATGCTGATGCCCTACCACGTAACCTGGTGGTGATCAGAGGCACCTGCTTGTCTTCAGGCACCTCTTTGAATTTAAATACCTCCTATACGGTAGCCAACCAATCAATAAACCTTTCTGGGTTCAAACTAATCCCATCAAACTGTGGGATATCAATTCTAATCCCAATGTCCCAACATCTATTTCCATTTCCATGTTCTCACCTTGGTTGCCTTTCTGGATTCTCTTCGAAAGACCAACCATCATCATCATAAAATGGATTGTCAAAAGCAGACCCATCTTTATTATTGGGAGACTGTCTTCTACGATTCATCAAGTCAACCATCCGATCAGTCAATTGATCAACCACTTGATCCAATCGTTCCTCCGCTCTTGCCATAAAGCGTTGCTCCAACTCCCGTTCATAAACTTCATCGATTTCCCTGGTGTTTCTTACTGGATTTAAGCTAGGAATTCGGATCTAATACCAACTGATGTAGTGCACAGAATGAAATCGAAGCTTAAACACGTTGATTCTGCGAATACCCGTGATGATCAAACCCTAAATTCGACCCCAAAAGTCACGAATTTAAAAAGACAAACTTTTAATTGCAGAAATGATCAAGTGACCATCCAAATTACATCAAGATAACTTAAATAAGCCAAAATTCGAACGGGGCTAAAACAAACATCCATGGGCCAAACAAAAGCCTAAAACAAAACAGAAAAACTAGAAAAAAATATAAATGTGGCCCAAAAACTCATTTAGAGGTCTTATTCTGGAAAAATAACGGGATAACCCGCCGTATTACCGTAATGTAGCCCTCATTTCCACGGTCGTTTTGACTAGTAGCACGTCAGAAAAGGAAACAAGAGCTCGTTTGGAAACCATTACCTCGCCACCCTTCTTGAGCCACTGGAGCTTATAAGGTTTTGAACGATTCTCTGTCTTCAAAGCTAACTTTCTGACATCTTCTTCAGAAACTAAATTATCACATCTTCCCGAATTGATTACAAAGGTACAAACCTTTCCCAAGACAATACAAGTTGAGTGAAAGATGTTGTGTTTAAGCCAGCCATCGTTATCTGCCTTTGGTGCATAGCAAACTCGCCTAACCACCAAGTTCACCCCAACATCTCCAGTCACAAATTTTTCTTCATATTCGGGCTCCTCATCAAATACTGGGGAATCTTCATAATCTTCCTGTTGTTCATCCTCAGATTCAACAAACATATGGCGCTTACCCACCTTCTTACAATCAGCGTACTGATGGCCTGTCTCCTCATAACCAGAACACTTAACGCCATTACTACTAGCACCCTTAGAAGGTGGACCAGTATTAATCGCCATGGGTCTTTGTTGACTGGACTCAGCACGATTGGCCCCGCTACCCGATCCATAATTTCCACTAACCGGGGCAAAAGAATACAAACCGCCCACCCGACGGTTTTGCTTCTCAAAATCCAACGCCCGTTGGTGTGCTTCAGCAATCACTAACGGATCAAAAAGATTTACAGAGTCCTTGAACTGAACCCTAAAACCCCTAATATATCTAGAAACAAGTTCTTTTGATTCTTAGATATCATTTTGAACAATCAATTGGTAAAACTTGGTTGTGTAGTCATCAACCGATTTAGACCCCTGTTTCAAATTCTGCAGACGCTAATACATCAAACGTTGAGAATTATGAGGAAAAAAATTAGAACACATACACTTTTTCGTCTTGGCCCACATTATAATCCTTGATTTTCCAACCCTGTTGCGTGTCAATTTCAACTGTTGCCACCACGCTGATGCCCTACCACGTAACCTTGTAGTGATCAGAGGCACCCACTTGTCTTCAGGCACCTCTTTGAATTCAAATACCTCCTATACAGTAGCCAGCCAATCAATAAACCCTTCTGGGTTCAAACTAATCCCATCAAACTCTGGGATATCAATTCTAATCCCAATGTCCTAACATCTATTTCCATTTCCATATTCTCACCTTGGTTGCCTTTCTAGATTCTTTTCGGAAGACAAACCATCATCATCATAAAATGGATTGTCAAAAGCAGACCCATCTCTATTGTTGGGAGACTGTCTTCTATGATTCATCAAGTTAGTCATCCGATCAGTCAATTGATCAACCACTTGATCCAATCGTTGCTCCGATCTCGCCATAAGGCGTTGCTCCAACTCCCGTTCATAAACTTCATCGATTGGCCTGGTGTTTCTTCTTGGAGGCATTTTGAGCCAGGAATTCGGATCTAATACCAACTGATATAGCACACGGAATGAAATTGAAGCTCAAACACGTTGATTCTATGAATACCCGTGATTGTCAAACCCTAAATTTGACCCCAAAAGTCACGAATTTAAAAAGACAAACTTTTAATTGCAGAAATGATCAGGTGACCATCCAAATTACATCAAGACAACTTAAATAACAAGCCAAAATTCAAACGGTCCTAAAACAAACATCCATGGGCCAAACAAAAGGCCTAAACAAAATCGAAAAACTAGAAAAAAACATAAATATGGCACAAAAACTCATTTAGAGGCCTTATTTTGGAAAAATAACGGGATAATCCGCCGTATTACCGTAACGTATCCCTTGTTTCCACGGTCATTTTGACTGGTAGCACGTCAGAAAAGGAAACAAGAGCTCGTTTGGAAACCATTACCTTGCCACCCTTCTTGAGCCACTGAGCTTATAAGGTTTTGAACGATTCTCTGTCTTCAAGGCTAACTTTCTCACAGCTTCCTCCGAAACTAAATTATCACAACTTGCCAAATCGATAACAAAGGTACAAACCATTCCTAAGACAGTACAAGTTAAGTGAAAGATGTTGTGTTTAAGCCAGTCAACTGCCTTTGGCGCATAGCAAACTCGTCTCACCACCAAGTTCATTCCAACATCTCTAGTCACAAATTCTTCTTCATATTCGGGCTCCTCATCATATACTAAGGAATCTTAATAATCTTCCTGTTGTTCATCCTCAGATTCAATAAACATATGGTGCTTACCCGCCTTCTTACAATTAGCTTACCGATGGCCTGTCTCCCCACAACGAAAACCCTTAGCGCCACTACTACTAGCACCCTTAGGACGTAGACTAGTATTAGTCGCCATGGGTCTCTGTTGATTGGACTTAGCATGATTGGCCCCGCTACCCGATCCAGAATTTCCACCAACCAGGGTAGAAGAATACGAACCGCCCACCCGACAGTTTTGCTTCTCAAAGCTGTAAGGCCCCCTTCCCAGGATGCTTACAGCTGGCCAATCATCGCACATAGAACATATAATTATATTAACTTTAATAAACATTGTAGCGGAAACAGTAAAAATAACTTTTCATTTCAATATAAATGCTTTTGTAAGTTAATAAATATTTGTTACAAAACATCATTTGTTCGCATTACAATGCAAAAACATTATGCAAAAGAATGCCATCCAAAATGAGCCAAGTAGCCGCCCCGTGCCATCCTTATCAACTTTTACCTGCCAACTGGAAAATACATAAAAGTCAGCGTTGCTGAGTGAATTCTAGTTTTATAAATAAAATACTTCACTTATCATTCAAAAACCGTTCTTACTTTTATATGTGCTCATACATCATACGTACAAATAGAATCTTATTATTATCTTCATCATCGTTCATTAACTTTCGTTTATTCATCATCGTAGGTCATCGTTATCATTCGTTATCTTTCTTACATTCATTTTCTTTCGTATCGTTCATTCCGTACATACATCATTAATCTTTACTTTCATTCGGACCAATGCCATGTGCTTCACCCCACCGTCATGCATAAAGCGGGTACTGGGCCTGAGGTCTTTCATAGACCCCGAATATTGTGCACGAAGCTGACTCCAGTACCTGGGGCAAGCGGCAAGGATCCCATACATATGGTCAATCACAAGGATTTAACCCTAGTGTGCATCCTTCCGGGGTAACTAACCCGTACATAGTTGAGCTAACACCCTTCATTAGGTGTGAACCTCCATACATTTGCTTAATCGCACTGGTTAAGCCCCAGTGTGCATCCTTCCGGGGTAGCTAACCCGCACACGGTTGAGCTAACACCCTTTATTGGGTGTGAATCTCCATACATTGCTTGCAAGACTTTTCTTACCTTCGTTCATTCATTTTTGCATGCATTCATCTTTCTTTACGTTCCACTTAACATTATCATTAACTTCCGCTTTACGTTACATACTACTTCTTATTCATTTCATAATCATAACACGCAAGTCACGGAATAATACATAATAGGAACGTCAGGAAACACATCATAACATACATAGCACCATATAAGCATCACATCCATCATCATACATCATCATAAACATCATGCATCATCCATTCCCATACACATACACATACATGACTAGCATAAGTCATCATAAAACATAACCGACCCTCCGCGGGACAGCGGGGGTTTGGGGGCGGCAGCCCGTGACAGCGGGGTCCTAGGGGCAGCAGCCCCTAGTGTGGTCCAAGGGACAACGCCCCTGGCCGGGGTCGCGCTGCCAGGTCAGCGTGACAAATTTTATTTTAACACTTTTATATAACACGTTTCTGTATAGAAAAATCGATCTTCCCGTTAAAACCTCTTAAAATCTTGGTAATCTAAGACGTATATTTAGTATGCATTTCTAGCCCCAAAGTAGTTCAAAACCTTCAAAATAGGGGATCTAGAACTCACCTGTACTCGATGAGTAGCTTCTCAATCAAGCTTTAAAAGAGAGGGTTGCACTACACAACCTGCAGATAAGTTAACACTCAAAGGAGTTAATTCCTGCCTGATTTCGCTAGTAATTTCGCTGCATGATTAGTAGTTTCGTTGCTAATTTCGCCAGCAGTTTCGCTAGCAACTTCGCTGCCAGCTTCGCCCAACTTTCGTTGGATAACCATGTCTGTGAAACTACCTGCGAAACTATAGTTTCGCAGGAAGACCCATAGTTTCGCTGGACGAATACATAATTTTGCTGGATGAACACCTAGTTTCACAGAACGGGCTGAAAATTTTGAACCACCCCATTTTTGACTCAAAGCTTCAATATTTTACATCCAAGACCTTGGGTTATCACCCAATAAGCTATATCTAAGCTTCTTACATGTTTTCTTACACAAACATGAGTTGTGGGCGAATCTTTGTCACTTTCAAAAACCCAAGCCCTAGAATCCGGGTTTACATCAAAAGGAACGATTAAATGATGTTTCTTACCTGGACTCTTGGTCTTTTCTTGTTATTTGGATGCCCACAAACACCGATCTTCAATCCCAAGATCAACCGAGCCTTGAATCTTCAATTCTCTCAACTTTCTCTCTTTACTCTCTCTCTAGAACTAGTGTGTTGAGTTGCAAATGAGAGCTGCTCAAGCTGGTCCGTTTATATATACCAGGCGTTCCCGGGACCTTAAACTCGTCAAACTCATAACCTGAAGAGTTAACCCGGTCTATAACCCATAAGCATCTTATTTTCATTAGATAGTCTCGTCTAAGCCCATTATTATTATTTGGCTCACTTAGACATTATTTCAGGCGTTACAAAAGCCAACGCCGTTAGTGTGCTTCAGTAATCGTTAACAAATCGAAAAGATTTATAGAGTCCATGATCTGAACCCTCAAACCCGCAATATATCTAGCAACAAGTTGTTCTTTAGATTTTTGGATATCATTTTGAGCAATCTATTGGTAAAACTCGGTTGTGTAGTCATCAACCGATCTAGACCCCTGTTTCAAAATTTGCAGACGCTGATACATCAAACGTTAAAAATTATGAGTCGAAAAATTAGAACGCATACATTTTTTCACCTTGGCCCACGTTACAATCCTTGATTTTCCAACCCTGTTGCGTGTCAATTTCAACTGTTGGCACCACGCTGATGCCCTACCCCATAACCTGGTAGCGATCAGAGGCACCCGCTTGTCTTCAGGCACCTCTTTGAATTCAAATACCTCCTCTACGGTAGCCAGCCAATCTATAAACCCTTCTGGGTTCAAACAAATCCCATCAAACTCTGGGATATCAATTCTAATCCCAACCTCCCAACATCTATTTCCATTTCCATATTCTCGCCTTGGTCGTCTTTCTGGATTCTCTTCGGAAGACCAACCATCATCATCATAAAATGGATTTTTGAATGAAGACCCATTTCTATTATTGGGAGACTGCCTTTAACAATTCATCAAGTCAGCCATCCGATCAGTCAATTGATCAACCACTTGATCCAATCGTTGCTCCACTCTTGCCATAAAGCGTTGCTCCAACTCCCGTTCATAAAATTTATCGATTTGCCTGGTGTTTCTTCTTGGAGGCATTTTGAGTCAGGAATTCAGCTATGATACCAACTGATGTAGCGCACAGACTGATGTAGCACACAGAATGAAATCGAAGTTCAAACACATTGATTCTGTAAATACCCGTGATCATAATGATTGGATTCTTGACTCAGGGTGCTCATACCATATGACACCTTATAAAGAACACTTTAAGAATGTTAAGTTTGATAATCTTGGAGTTGTTCAGTTGGGTGATGATAGACCATGTGAAATCCTTGGTTTGGGTACTGTTTCATTGAAAATGGATGATGGAACATGTGTTGAACTAGAAAATGTGAGGTACATACCTAAGTTGACTAGAAATTTGATCTCATTGGGTACATTTGAGAAAGAAGGGTATGGTTTCAGCCTCAAGAATAGGAAAGCCAAGGTGATAAAGGGGTCAATGGTGGTGGTCAGAGGAACCAGGGGAGATAACAACATCTACTTGTCAGATGGTAGTGTCACAGATGTAGTCATTACATCTGTAAGTTCAAACAACAATCAGGAAGCTGTTCAGTGGCATAGAAGATTGGGCCACATCAGTAATCAAGGGCTAATGGAGCTTGTAAAACAACAATTGATTGATATTAAATATGTTGATGCAGGATTCTGTGAGCATTATGTAATGAGAAAAGCTCATAGAGTGAAGTTTACAAGAAGTATGCATACCACTAAAGGTATATTAGACTACATACACTCTGATTTGTGGGGACATGCAAAACTAGAAACACTTAGAGGTGCAAGGTATTTCTTATCCCTTATTGATGATCATTCTAGGAGGGTTTGGGTTTATGTGCTTAAAAACAAAAATGAAGCATTTGATAAATTCAAAGAGTGGAAGTCTATGGTAGAAAACCAAACTGACAGGAACATTAAGAAACTTAGAACAGACAATGGACTTGAGTTTTGCAATAATCAATTTAATCAATTTTGTAAAACTCATGGGATAGTAAGACACCTAACTGTTCCTGGTACCCTTTAGCAAAATAGGTTAGCTGAGAGGATGAATAGGACTTTATTAAACAAAGTTAGGTGTATGTTACTGAGTTCTGGGTTACCTAAGTCATTTTGGGGAGAAGCCGTGTCAACAACAGCTTATTTAGTTAATAGATCTCCTTCTAGTGCCCTGAATATGAAAACACCTATGGAAGTTTGGTTAGGAAAGAAGACAGATTATTCTGATCTTAGGGTGTTTGGCACTCTAGCTTATGCTCATATAAAGCAAGGAAAACTAGATGCCAGAGCACAAAAATGTATAGTGGTTGGCTATCCTGAAGGGACAAAGGGGTACAGGTTATGGAGGTTTGGTAATGTAAGTCTTAAATTGATAACTAGTAGGGATATCATATTGTAGAAATTACTTACTACAAATATGTGATTGGTAAGAGCCCTGAAAGTGATATAAAAAAACTAGTGGTGATAAGGAAGTTCAACTTGAGGTGGAGTTTGAAAGTAATGAACCTCAAGGTTCACACACTGCACAACCTGATAATGACCAACCAGGTGATAGTTCTAGTGGCCATGCCGAAGGAACTATACAACAGGATTCTTCTAGTACCAATTCATATAGCCTTGCTAAGAACAGGACTAGAAGACAAGTCAAATCACCAGCAAGGTTTAGGGATCCTGAAGATGAAAGTTCAGCAAACTTGTTTGCATTTGCATTTATAACAGCTAAACATGAAGATACAAATGAACTACTCAGTTTTCGTGAAGCCATTACATCAACTGATAGAGAAAAGTGGATAGCAGCTATGGAAGAAGAGATGAATTCTCTGTACAAAAATGATACCTGGATCTTAGTAGACAGACCTAAAGATTATAAGGTAGTTCCTTGTAAATGGTTGTATAAATTGAAGGAAGGAATACCTGGAGTTGAAAAGCCTAGATATAAGGCAAGATTAGTGGCTAAAGGGTTTAAACAAAGAGAGAGGATAGACTATCATGAGATCTTCTCACCAGTAGTGAGACATACATCTATAAGGGTGTTATTATCATTAACTGCTTTTATGAACATGGAGTTAGAATAGTTAGATGTTAAGAAAGCCTTCCTTCATGGAAGATTAGATGAAAAGATCTATATGACTCAACCTCTTAGATTTAAAGAATCTGGAAATAAAGTGTGTCTATTGCAGAGATCATTGTATGGTTTGAAGCAATCACCAAGACAATGGTATAACAGATTTGATGATTTCATCTTATCTCATGGGTTCTGTAGAAGTGATTATGACATTTGTGTGTATATGAGAAAGGGAAAAACAGAAAATCATCTTTATCTTTTACTCTATATGGATGACATGTTGATAGCATGTCAAGACATGAGAGAGATAAGAGATGTTAAAGACCTTTTTATGAGTGAATTTTAAATGAAAGAGTTAGGACTTGCTAAAAAGATCCTAGGTATGGAAATTAACAGAGTAAGGGAGTTGAGACAACTTAGATTGACTCAACATCATATATAAAGAAGATACTAACTAAGTTTGATATGATGGAATGTAAGTCTGTTAATACTCCATTGTCATCTCACTTCAAATTGTCTGCACAAGATAGTCTTAAGTCTGAGCATGAAGTTGAATATATGAGTAAGGTTCCGTATGCTAATACAGTAGGAAGCCTCATGTATTTAATGTTGTGCACACGTCCAGATATCAGTTATGGGGTGAGTTTGATTAGTAGATATATTGCCAATCCAGGAAAAGGTCATTGGGATGTAGTGAAATGGATATTTAGATATCTTAAAGGATCAATGGAAACTGGATTAATATTTGAAGGCAATATAGTTGATAGTCATATGGTTCAAGGTTATGTTGATGCTGACTTTGCTAAAGACATGGATAGGGGAAGGTCTGTTACTGGGTATTTGTTTAAGTGATGGGAGGTTTGGTAAGTTAGAAAGCTTCACTTCAGCCTGTTGTAGCTTTGTCAAGCACAGAAGCAGAATACATTGCTTTGACTGAATCAGTCAAGGAAGCATTGTGGTTAAGAGGCTTTGCTGATGAACTGGGAGTTGATTCTAGTAAAACTTGTGTGTTTTGTGATAATACTGGAGCTATACAGTTAGCTAAACACAGTGCATTTTATGAACGGACAAAACACATAAGAGTTAAATTTCATTTTATTTGTGATGTTGTGAACACTAAAGAAGTCAAAATTGAGTATATTTGTACTGAAGATAATGCTGCTGATGTTTTAACTAAAACATTACCAGTTGGAAAGTTTCAAAAGTGTTTGAAGATTATGAAGGTTGGTTAATCTTGGTTAATTGTTTTCAGAAGAGAAATGCAGCCCAAAGGTGGGGATTGTTAGATATTAATATTGGAGCTAATTTCTCATAGTAGTAAGAGGCACAGGGACTGCAGTTGTAAGATAGTTAATAATGCAGGGACTGTTTGTGTCAAGTTTAGTTTACAGTTTGTTAAGAGTTGTTAGATGGTTGTTAATGCTAATTGGGGGAATTAACGACTTCTCAATTAGCTATATATAACCAGTTCTTGATTAGGTTTTGATTCATTCATTGTAATCGTTTTCTTTTCATCATTTATCACTCTCTAAAACGAGAGTAGTAGAAAGTGTTCGAGATCAATTTCGTGTGTGTGTTCTTATTGCTTTTGTTGTTCTTATTTGTTTGATTCATTGGTGTGTTTTTCACAATTACATTCTAGGTTATGTTCTTTGTTGGTATTTAAAATCGTAAAGTCAATTTTAACAACATCCTAGTCGTATTCTTTTCGGTGTCTAAAATCACGAAGTCAATGCATAATAGAGTTGTATTTTCTGACGTGTAAAATCTTGAAGTCAATGTCTTGGTGGGTATTACTTTTGATAATCTTAAAGTCAATATCAGGATTTGTTAGTCACACAATTGTCTTTCAAAACAAACATTGAAACATATTATGTCTATGTAGCTTTTCTTAAACGTGATAAATAAATTAGTTTACACATGTGGAAATGTGTCTTCAAAAATGGCTGCCCACATGATTATTTTATGTTTCAAATGGCATATGCTAATTTCACAATTCAATTCTAATTTGAATTGTGTGGTTTTGGACGGTGCATGTGATTGGTGTGAAATAATTTTCAATGTTGAAAATTTGGGTTCATTCAAATGGCAGGAAGAAATGGATGGACAAGGTTCACACTATATTTGGTGCCTATAAATAGGCTTTGAGTTTTCTTCTCAAATTGTACCACAACACATAAATATATATACATATAAGAGATACAAAATTCTCAAGTATATATATTTTTCTTTTCTTTTCTCCAAACTCTGTAAACACTGCAAAATTATAGTGGATTGTTTCTCGGCTTCCGCCACCCGTGGTTTTTCCCGTTTTGGGTTTTCCACGTAAATCCTTGTGTCTCTTTTATTCTTATTTTCTTGCCTATTAAAATTACCCGGTGCTTGATTACGCTTGATATATTAATTCCGTTCCGCGTCGAACTAATATTATAAATTACTGCTCGGATCTTTGGGGCGAGTTTTTTACACTCTTTTACCATAATTGGTATCAGAGCATCCGGGTTTTAATATTAGTTTACTGGAATTATTTTATCAAGTGATAAATCATGTCTACGATGAAGTTCGATATTCCGTTGTTAGATCGAAACACCAGGTTTCCTCTATGGCAAGTAAAGATGAGAGATATTCTGATTCAGATGGATTTGCATAAGGCGCTTTTGGGTTCCGAAAAAATGCCCGCGTCATGGACCGAAGAAGAAAAAGAGATGAAAGATCTCAAGGCACTATCTCAGATTCGTTTGCACTTATCAAACGATGTTTTGCAAGATGTTTTGAAAGAAACTTTAGCGGCTTCTTTATGGCTAAAGTTGGAGCAATTGTTGATGACTAAGAGCTTACCAAACAAGTTGCATCTAAAGCAACGATTGTTCAATCTCAAAATGATTGAAGGTGGTTCTTTGGCTGAACATATTTCCACGTTCAAAGAGTTAGTTAATAACTTAGAGAATATGGATGTTCAGTATGAAGATAAAGACTTGCTTTATTTTTGCTGTCATCATTGCCCGAATCATACAGCCATTTTCGTGATACTATCATCTATAGCCGTGACACTCATGTCTTAGATGAAGTTTATACAGCTTTGGATTCAAAAGAAAAGATGAAGCATATTACTGGTAGTGGTACCAGTGATGTGAAAGCTGAAGGTTTAAATGCCAGAGGAAGAACAACAGATAGGTGTAAAAACCCTCAATCTTCCAACAGAACGAGATCCAAGTCAAAAGGCAAACGAAAGTTTTACAATTACTGTCACAAGAAAGGACATGTGATCGATGAATGTTTCAAGTTAAAGAATAAAGAGAAAGCGGCAGCAAATGGAAAACAAGCTAGCACTTCGGGTGAAGCCGATATAGCAGAGGAAGTTTTTATTGGAGAACTCCTGACAGTTTATTCAGATAAACTGGATTCCACTGACGAATGGATACTTGATTCTGGTTGTTCTTTTCATATGTGTCACAACAGAAGTTGGTTTCATACATTTGAAAAGGTTAACCAGGGCTATGTCTTAATGGGCAATAATACTACATGTCCAGTTGTTGGACATGGCTCAGTCAGAATCCGTATGTTTGACGGAGCTATCCGAACCATTGGGAATGTTAGATATGTTCCTGATCTAAGAAGAAACTTGTTATCTCTCAGCTCCTTTGATCAACAAGGATATGAGTTTGCTGGTAAAGGTGGAGTTCTGAGGGTATTCAAAGATGGTTTTGACAAACTAAGAGCCAAACGAAAAACCTCAGAGCTATACTTTCTTGAAGGACAAACAATTTCAAGTGATGCCGCTGTTGTTTCAAGGTCTCTTTCTGAACCAGATCAGTCCCGTCTTTGGCATCTTCGACTCGGCCATATGAGTTTTCAAGGCATGTCCGAATTGAGTCGAAGAGGATTACTTGGTGAACAAAAGATTGTTGATTTAGAGTTCTGTGAAGACTGTGTATATGGCAAGGCAAAACGGGTGAGTTTTATGAGTGGTATTCATACAACGAAAGGACCACTTGACTATGTCCACTAAGATTTATGGGGACCAGCTCGAGTTACGTCGAAAGGTGGAGCTAATTATATGCTCACTATAATTGATGATTTTTCCAGAAAGGTGTGGTCTTTCTTCTTGAAACACAAGGGAGACGTTTTTTCTACCTTCAGAAATTGGAAAGTTCAGGTTGAAAAGCAATCAGGATTGGTGGTAAAGTATCTTCGCACGGATAATGGACTTGAGTTTTGCTTAGAAGAGTTTAATGCCTACTGTCGAAAGGAAGGCATTACTCGACACCGAACGGTGGTCCACACACCTCAACAAAATGGTGTAGCCGAAAGGATGAATCGCACCATCATTGAGAAGGTCCGGTGTATGCTTTCTAACTCCAAATTGCCAAAGTCCTTTTGGGCGGAGGCTGCTTCGACTGCTTGCTATCTTATTAACCGATCACTGTCACGAGCAATTGAGAAGAAAACTCCATTTGAGTTATGGTCTAGAAAACCTGCCGATTATACAAGTTTAAAACCTTTTGGATGTCCAGCGTATGCACGTGTTGACAATGGGAAGTTAGAACCAAGAGCAATCAAATGTGTTTTTCTTGGGTACAATCTAGGGGTAAAAGGTTACAAGTTATGGAGCTTTGATCTAAAGAAAGTAATTATCTCAAGAGATGTTACCTTTGATGAATCTAAAATGATTCAACCAGTTGCAGACCTTTCAAAACCTACAGATACATCAGACACATCATCTGAAGCAAGAAAAGAGCAATCTCAAGTGGAGGTGGAGCTTCCTACTCCACCTACTACCGATCAGAGTATAATTGAGCATCAAGAGTCTTCCTCGCCAGATGAGCATGTTGTTGTTGAGGATCTAACACCCTCACAACCACAAGCTACTCCAAGCATTGCAAGAGATAGGCCAAGAAGACAAATTGTTCCTCCGAAGAGGTATGCTCAAGCTGATCTTGTCGCTTATGCTCTTACTGTTGCTGATGATATTAAGTCGGGAGTGGAGCCTGTTAATTATGATGAGGCTATCAAGTCTAAAAACTCAAGTGATTGGATGATTGCTATGCATAATGAAATGGAATCCTTGCAAAGGAATGGTACTTGGGATTTAGTTCCTATTCCGAAAGGAAAAAGGCCAGTCAAATGCAAGTGGGTCTACAAGCTCAAAGAATCTATTAACCCAACTGAGAAACCAAGGTACAAAGCTCGGTTAGTAGCTAAAGGCTACAGTCAGATTCCTGGCATTGACTACACTGAAATTTATTCCCCAGTTGTCAAGCATACTTCAATTCGTGTATTGCTGGGATTAGTTGCTTCTAATGATTACGAGTTAGAGCAACTTGATGTTACTACAGCTTTCTTAAATGGTGAGCTTGAGGAAGAGATTTTTATGCAACAACCCGAAGGTTTTGTAGTTCCAGGCAAGGAGAACTACGTGTGTAAATTGAATAAATCTCTTTATGGCCTCAAGCAGTCTCCTAGACAATGGTATAAGAGGTTTGATTCATTTATGACCAATCACAAATTCAAAAGGTGCACCCGTGATAGCTGCGTTTATTACAAGAAATGTGACGATGGTTCAAAGATCTACTTACTCTTATACGTGGATGACATGTTGATCGCAGCGAAAGATATAAAGGAGATTCAGAAATTAAAAGACCAGTTGAAGGCTGATTTTGAAATGAAGGACTTAGGAGCTGCCAAAAAGATTTTAGGTATGGAAATTGTTCGTGACAGGAAGTCTAGGGTCTTGCATCTTTCTCAGAAAAGTTATATTGAGAAAGTCCTAAGACGCTTCAATATGCATGAAGCCAAACCTGTCAACACACCTTTTGCAGCTCATTTCAAGCTATCATCCGCTTTAAGTCCTACTACTGAGACTGATATGGCTTATATGGCACGATTACCATACTCTAGTGCTGTTGGATCTTTGATGTATGCTATGATTTGCACGCGCCCTGATTTGGCTTATGCTGTTAGCATGGTCAGTAGATATATGGCGAACCCGGGGAAAGAACACTGGAAAGCAGTACAGTGGATCTTCCGTTATTTGCGCGGTACGTCTTCTATGTGTTTACATTACGGTAATTCTCACACTGGGGTGCTTGGATATGTTGATTCAGATTATGGCAAAGATTTAGATAAGAGAAGATCAATTACAGGGTATGTGTTTACTCTTAATGGTTGTGCTATTAGTTGGAAAGCCCAGTTGCAGTCTACAGTTGCACTGTCTTCTACCGAGGCAGAGTATATGGCGATTACAGAAGCGGTTAAGGAAGATATATGGTTGAAAGGATTATTTGGAGAACTCGATGATAGAATAAAGGTTACCACAGTTTTCTGTGATAATCAAAGTGCTATTTTCATGAGCAAAGATCAGATGTTTCATGATCGCACAAAGCACATTGATATTCGTTATCATTTTGTGCGTGATATCATTGAGAAAGGTGATTGTGTCATAGACAAGATTGATACAGATTATAATCCTGCTGATGTGTTCACCAAGAGTCTTCCAATAGACAAGTTCAAACTGTGTTTGGACTTGATGGGTGTTTCTGATCGCAATTGAGCTAGATAGGCTCGTGGTGGAGGAAGTATTTTATTTTTCGGAAGCAATTTTTCTCTATATGATGATTGCAGGTTCTTATGGAGTTTTGGAGTTAGATGAGGTGCATACTCAATCGGTTACTTGTTGCATTTTGAAGTCAAGGTGGAGATTGTGGAAATGTGTCTTCAAAAATGGCTGCCCACATGATTATTTATGTTTCAAATGGCATATGCTAATTTCACAATTCAATTCTAATTTGAATTGTGTGGTTTTGGACGGTGCATGTGATTGGTGTGAAATAATTTTCAATGTTGAAAATTTGGGTTCATTCAAATGGCAGGAAGAAATGGATGGACAAGGTTCACACTATATTTGGTGCCTATAAATAGGCTTTGAGTTTTCTTCTCAAATTGTACCACAACACATAAATATATATACATAATAGAGATACAAAATTCTCAAGTATATATATTTTTCTTTTCTTTTCTCCAAACTCTGTAAACACTGCAAAATTATAGTGGATTGTTTCTCGGCTTCCGCCACCCGTGGTTTTTCCCGTTTTGGGTTTTCCACGTAAATCCTTGTGTCTCTTTTATTCTTATTTTCTTCCCTATTAAAATTACCCGGTGCTTGATTACGCTTGATATATTAATTTCGTTCCGCGTCGAACTAATATTATAAATTACTGCTCGGATCTTTGGGGCGAGTTTTTTACACTCTTTTACCACAACACATAATACTACTAATTCTGAAACCATGACCACTTGTTTCTTATATTATAATTTTGTATCATTTGTTTTCTTAGTGAACTGCAATTTAGATAAACTTTAGTTTAATTTCAATCAATTAACGTTTTAAGTTTAAAGTTCTACTTTCCAAACATATAAAAGTTGTATAAAAGAGAAATTCTAACAGCAGGAGGATCATATCATTAGTGCTTTTAGTGCAACACTTCTTCTGTGGTCACTCAAAGCACTTCTTCCAAACACGACCATCAGGACCCTTGCAATCCCATCGACACGACATGAGCACACTTATAGAAGTCGGTATCATCACACACGAGTTTGCCACTTACAAAGATGAGGTTTCCAAAACCATTGTTTGGGATATCAACCGATGATCTCGAGTGAGGAACACTAGTTCCCGTAGATGATAACTCATTTCAGGCACAGATAGTTTCAAATCAACAGTTACCGCCCTTGCTATCGAAGGAAGTCGACAATCTAGGCACACATTCATGCCAATTTCAAACATATTCAATTCTAAAACTAGTTCCAATATAGTGTAACTCTCAAATTAACAAAAAAAGTTATAAGACATGTGAAAAATACTGGAGGTTACCATTCGTGACTGATGGTCAATTACCATATATAGTAACTTAGTAAGTTTCGATTATTATGTAGGGACTTTAGTGATGCATTACCGACAGAAGTTTCACCATAAATTTTGGCGAAAATCTTATCTCTAATGAGCAACGGAATAGTGGGGACTATTGTTGGAAAATAGTTTGCCATGTTGGAGTACCAAAAATATATACAAAAACGTACATAGAACTAACATAACTCGATACTTTTCTTATTAATAAACTCGATAAATAAAACAAAAATACTAACCTTATATTTATAGTAGAAATAAACTAATTCTAAGTCAACTCAAATGCTCTTTAAAAATCAAATAAATAAACTAATAATGATCTATTTCTAACAATATGTTAATTACTAATTATTTAAACCAAACTTTAATGCATCACATGTGTATGTTTAAGAGAAAATGTCACAAAATAATAACAAAGTTTCAAAAGTGTTCTAATTTAGTCACTCATGTATATTTTTCTCAAATTGGACCATCAAATGATCAAATCGACTCATCATTAAATTTCTTATGTCAAGTAAGTAACGGTGGAGAAGACGTGGTGGTCAGAATTTGCAATATATAAAATTATATTAAAAAATAAAAAACATGTTAATTACAAAAAAAATAAAAAAGTACCTAAAATTTACGCCAACGTTCCATATCAGCATCAAAAAAATAGAAAAAATATTTTCTTATTGAAACCAAAAGTATAACATGCTAAAAAACATGTTAAGTCTTTTATTTTATATAAATATAAAAACTGAGTGACCTAACTAGAACACTTTTAAAACTTGAGTTACCTAATTGGAACACTTTTAAAAGTTGGTTACTATTTTATAAAGTTACCCCTATGTTTAAAGATCATGAATTCAAGTTTCACTCTGAGCAAAATGTAAAAAGTTGAGCCATAGTTTTTTTAGCAGTGAGTTTTTTTCTAAAGGGGTTGGGGCCCAGTTGAGAAACGAATAGGTGACTCCGATTAAGATAACACCTATTCTCCGAATAGGATCGCACATTTGCCATTAAAAAAAAATTAAACCAAACTTTTGATTTCACTACTTGACCTCTTTTACTTTGTTTAAATTAAACCTTTCATGAACATATCAAAATTAGATACTATAACACTGTAGAAGACTAATCAAGGCTCGGCAAAACAAAATGTGCGAAAACCTGATCCACGCGAAAAGCAGATGTCACGCGAAAAGCAGAACACGCGACAAAAGACTCCACGCGACATTCATGTCCCGCGCGAAAGGAAGCTGTGCGAAAAGCCAGTCGCGCGAGAACTGCTGTTTAGTATAAATAGTTTCGTTTTCGTTTTGTAATTAAGCTTTTGTTCATTTATCTTATATGTACTGTGCGAAATCGCACAAGACCTGTTATAGGTTGTGTTATTCAATCTGAAAATCATTTTGTGATCAAATTCAATCTTCTTCTACTCCAATCTTGTTTACATTCCGCATTCACAAGATTGAGATCGTGTGTTTATTGTTTTTCTGGGAGAATTTGAGGCTTTACAATTGGTATCAGAGCTTTTGGCTCTAGAACCACGATTTGGAGAAGATTTGGATTGTGTTCTACTCGTTTTTGAAGAAATTCATCATTGATCACCTTAGATTCAGATATGGCGATGTTATGCTGCTCGATTTTGGAGAATTAGGACTGATTTGGACCGAATTAGTGGACTTTAGGTGAATTTTAATCATAATTAAGCTTAAAATTGAACTAAATTCATTAAAATTGGATTAAAATGAGTTTAATCAGACATATTCAGTGATTTGGAGGTAATTTTCGCTTGAACAAACTGTTGAAAATTTGATTCTGCACGAAATTGGACGATTTTCGCTTGAGCTGTAAATTTTCGCGTGCGAAAAAGGGTGTTTTCGCTCAGACAGTTATTTCACCTTTTTATGCGATTTCGCGTGAAAAGGTAAATTGGAATTTTCGCACGAATTGATATTCTCGCGCGAAAAGGTTGGCCGCGCGAAATCTGTTTTCGCACAATCGTTTCTGTCGCACGAAATTCTGATTTTGACTTTCTGATCAACATGGCTTCAACAACTCAGAATTTAAAGCATCTTACTGCTTCACTTCATCTAGACACGGAAATTGGTACTGGTAACAAGCCACCGAGACTTCTCTGTGAAGACGATTATACTGATTGGGCTTTCCGATTTGAGAGATATGTTATTTACACGGAACCTAAGATATGGAGATCAATCCAGTATGGTCCTTACATTCCGTTGTACAAAAATGATAAAGGAGAAATGGTTCAGAAACCTGAACACTTGTGGGATGAAGATGACATCAAGAGGTTGGAACTGGATGATAAAGCTTATGCTGCCATCACTATGGCACTGACTACTGAGATTTCACAAAAGTTTCAAGAGTTCAGAGGTGCTAAGGTGTTATGGGATGCTCTGGAATCTCAGATTATGGGCAACAAAGATATGAGAGAAAACAAAAAGGATATGTTGAATCAAGAATTCAACATGTTCAATCATATTGTTGGTGAAGAGTTGGAAGCTCAGATTGCCAGGTTTGTTAGACTGGTAACAAAAATGAAGAGTGCGGGTATTACTCTGGAACACATCACTGTGAACAAGAAGCTGCTAAATTCACTTCCATACAGTTGGAATAACAACTGTACATTGATCAAGAGAACCAAAGACTTGTATACTCTTCAGTTGACTGATCTCATTTCAACTATCAAGTCTTATGCGATGGACGATAAGCAGCGAGCTGCTAATCATCTCAGTTCTCTGGGTGCTGAAGGAACTGCTCTCTATGCAAAGATGGCTAGTAATCCGAATTACTATGTCAGTTATACACAAATGTGTCAGCAACAACAATCTGGAAGTGCAGCATCTTCTTATATGCAACCAGCAGTAAACTATCAAGTTCATGTTCCAGCTGCTCAACACTATTCCCCCATCATCCATCAACAAGTCCCTCAATCTCAAGATTCTCATAGTGGTCAACATGCTTATGTTGCTACCACTAATCCATCAAAGCAGACTGTCCAGATTGCTGAGGAGCATCTTGCACTTTTCACCACTTTTATGTCAAGCTATGAAGCGTTCATGGCTGGTAGACTTACTGCTCCTAATGTTCTGGTTGATGATCTTCAACAAGTCAATCCTGATGATGTTGAAGAAAATGACATCAAGTATCAAATGGCCATGGTGGTTTACAGGGCGAAGAACTTTGCTAGACGAACTGGGAGAAAAATGTTTGGTGTTAACAACTCTAGCAAAATCGGTTTCGACAAGTCTAACCTGAGGTGTTACAACTGTGACAAACCATGTCATTTCGCCAGAGAATGTACAGAACCAAAGACTGGTCAAACTGAAGGCCCCAAGAAGATGGTGACTGTGGAGATTGAGCCGAAGAAAGACAAAGCTAGTACTTCTGGTGGTACTAAAGCATTAGTTTCTCAAACTAATGCTGAATATGATTGGTCAGTCAAATGGAAGCCCTTGATTTAACATTGTCTACTGCATTCATTGCAAAGATTGTTCCTGAACCAGAAGAAGAAGAAAATTTATTTGCTGAGTTCATTTCTGATGACTTGATGGAAGGATTGTTTGCTGAAAGAGAAGAAGTGAAGGTGGAAGTTGAGAAAGAAAATGAGGAAGTTGAAGAAGTAAAGGTGGTGGTTGAAGAAATGAAGGAGAATGTTGAAGAAGAAAAAGAGACAGTTATGAAGAAAAATCAGGTTGAGAAGGGTGCTAAGGAAAAGATTGTGATTGAAGAGTACACTGTCGAGCCTCCAGTCAAAAGCCAATGTAATAATCCAAAGACTGTTGACGTTGCTCCAGTGGAAGAACAAGCTGCTGAAATAAAAGCATTCATGGTTAAGAAGGTTGAGGAAACAGAAGGGGAAACTTCAGAACCCAAGGTATATGATGGTTTATGCAAAAATTCATGTGTTGAGAAAGTTCAAAGATACAGAGTTCACAATGAGAGCATGATAATGGAAGTTGAAAAACTTTAGTATCAAGCTCGTAAACACAAGTCAAATGAAAAGATTTTTAAAGAAAAACTTGAAGGTTTAAACAATACAATATATAATTTAAAATTAAATCTTCATGATAAAGAATGTACTAATAATGATTTGACAAATAGAAACAATGAACTCGCTTTAGAAATTAATAGACTCAACAGTGAACTAGCCACGGCTAAATTGACTGTTGAAAAATTTGAACTTTCATCAACAATTGTTGAAGGAATAATCAAGTCATAAATGACACAAAGATTAAAGGAGGAAAATGTGGTGTTGGATTTTCAAACATTGCTTCTCCAATTAATCATGATTATTCATGTTTACCTTCCTCTGATGTCATTTCTGATTCTGATATGGTCTATGGGATCGGTTTCTCTCCATCTCTAGACTTAAAACCTTCAGTCAAAGTAAATCTATCTGTTGATCCTATTATAATAACCAAACCTAAACAATCACCTGAAAATTTTTGTGCAGATAAATTGAAGGTGGATGGGTTGGTTGAAGATTGGGAGAGTGAAAGTGAGGGAGAAAATGAGAATGAATGTTTGAAAAATAAGATTGTAAAAGTTTTACAATCTGCTTGTAAACAAAACTTGTCAGGAAATGAAAAGAATGTTGATTTGAATGAGATGAAATCAAATAGTAAATATAATTTGAATGCATATCAAAGGGTAAATCAGAAAGAGAGAATTGAAAAAGATTTTAAAAGTAGATTTGTTTTAAAAGGTTTAATTGAAAATGAAGAACATATTTTTAAAGAAACGAATTCTCGATTCTTTAAAAATAAACTTCATTATAATGCTAACCTTGTGAATCAAGATATTTGTAGCCCAGATTTGCAAGTGAATGACTCTTCTGCATTCAATCTGAAAATTCAAAAGCCTGGTCGTTCTCCGGCACCAATCCGAATATCCAAGCCTAATCCTTCTCAAGCACCAATTCGTATAACTAAGCCTGGTCCACCTCCAGCAAATTCAAAGTCTGGTTCTACTCCAGCAGAATCTAAGACTGGTCCTATTCCAGCACCACCAAATCCAAAAGTCAAAACTGCCAAATCTCAAATCAAAAGTGGTCATAAGTCATCTATTTCCTCGAATCTGCAAAAGATGAACATGCAATTGTCAAATGAAGCAAAGATTAGAGACTGTGAAGAATGTTAAACCTAGTCAATCTGACTTTGGTTTTTATGACAATTTTCATAATTGTCATCCACAGTTTGCTTTCCACACAAAACAAAAGAGATGTTATCAGTGTGGAAACACAAATCATTTGGCAAACAATTGTCCTTTTCGAAAAAAATCATTAAGCAAACAACGATTTCATAATTCTATTGCTCATAATAGAAAATTGTTTTTCACTCGTGGAAAATTTTCAAATAATATGAAATCAAAGGTTGTTAATGAGTTTAATGTCAAACGGGATAAGAATTTGTCAAATAATGTAAAAGAAAACAACAAGTTGAAAAGCATAAATGAAAAGAATGATGTGCAAACCAAATATAATAATATCAAATCATTTTGTCTTGCTGCAACTCATAATGTGCTCAAGTCATGTTTGACTTGGGTACCAAAAGCTAAGTAATTTTGTTACTAATGCAGGGACAACCGCAAAAGGCTACTGAAAGTCTACGGTATGTAGATAGCGGTTGTTCAAGACATATGACTGAGAATTTATCATTACTACAAGATGTTCAGTCATATAACGGAGGAAGAGTGATTTTTGCGGGAGACAAAGGAGGACGTATAACCAAGCGTGGTACAGTTACAAATGGTGTCCTTAGCTTTGAAAATGTTAATTTTGTTGAGGAATTAAAACATAACCTGTTAAGTGTGTCTCAAATCTGTGACAAACAATATTCTACACACTTTACTAACAAAGAATGCTTAATCTTAAAACCAGGTTTTGTTGTTCCAGATGAATGGATTTTGATGAGGACTCCGAGAGACAATGACACATATCTTCTTGATATGCATTGTTCTAATTCTTTGGTAACAGCTTCTTGCTTACTATCCAAAGCCTCGGAGAATGATTCCATGTTGTGGCATCGTCGGTTAGGACATGTCAATCTTAAAAACATGAATAAAATTGTACGTGGAAATCATGTTATTGGATTACCTGAAAGGAATTTCAATTAAATAAACATTGTTTGTCATGTTCTAAGGGTAAACAACATAAACTTCCTCACAAACCAATTGCACACAACTCAGTCGAATCAATCTTACAAATCTTACATATGGATCTTTTTGGTCCAGTGAGTGTTTTAAGTTTGGGTCGAAGATCTTACTGTCTGGTTGTTACTGATGACTTTTCTAGATTTACTTGGGTGTTTTTCTTAGCATCTAAGGATGAAACTCCACATCTTTTGATCAAATTCATTACTTTGGTGGAGAATCAGACAGAGAAAAGGTAAAATGCATCCGAAGTGACAATGGGACAGAATTTTGCAATCAAACTCTGAATGAGTTTTGTGAATCAAAGGGAATTGCTAGACAATTCAGTGCTGCTGGCACTCCACAACAGAATGGGGTTGCAGAAAGAAGGAATAGAATATTAATTGAAGATGCTAGAACAATGATATCTGCTGCCAAATTACCTTTGTTCTTTTGGGCTGAAGCAGTAAATACTGCATGTTATGTTCAGAATCGTGCTTTAATCAACAAAAGATTAAATAAGACTCCATATGAAATATTTTATAAACATAAACCCAAAGTTAAATATTTTAAAGCCTTTGGTTGTTGTTGCACTTTGTTGCATACAAATGAATCATCTTCACAATTTTCTGAAAAGGCTAATGAATGTTACTTTGTGGGATATGCTGCTAATAAGGTTGCATATCGAGTTTATAATAAAAGAACTAGACAAATAATTGAGTCATTTAACATTGATTGGCACGAGCTTAACATTACTGATGCAGGTTCAGCTCCTTCCTGGATTTATGATTATGAATCTTTGTTCATAAATTTTAAAATTTCTACACCTTCATCTGCAGATTCTAATTCTCAAGCAATCTCTTTGGATAACAAAATCATTGAGGAACTTCCATCTTTGATATCTGATAATTCTTAGCCTTTGCTTCATACATGAACTTCAAGGTGTATCAGATGGATGTGAAAACTGCATTTTTATACGGAGAAATGAAGGAAGAAACCTATGTTTGTCAGCCTCCAGGATTTGAAGATCCCGATCATCCTGATTATGTTTACAAGTTGGATAAGGCATTATATGGTTTACATCAAGCACCTCGTGCTTGGTATGCAACTCTGACTGAACACTTGCTTCCAAATGGTTATTCACGAGGCGCAATTGATCAAACCTTATTCATACGAAAATCAGGCGATGATATCATTTTGGTTCAAATCTACGTCGATGATATCATTTTTGGCTCTACAAATGAAAGTATGTGCAAGGAGTTTGAAGCAGTGATGAAGAAGAAATTTGAGATAAGTTCCCTTGGAGAAATTTCCTTTTTCTTGGGTATTCAAGTTACTCAATCTGAGACTGGTATTCTCATCCATCAAGAAAAGTATGTTCAGACTATTCTTGAGAAATACAAGTTTCAAGATTCCAAAGTAGCTTCAACTCCAATGGCTTCTCGTCCTACTCTTACTCCAGATCCATTAGGAGAATCAGTTGATCAACATCTTTACAGATCGATGATTGGTTCCCTTATGTATCTCACTGCAAGCAGGCCGGATGTCATGTTCCCTGTTTGTCAGTGTGCCCGCTATCAAAGTGATCCAAAGGAATCACACATGAAAGCTGTCAAGCGGATTTTCAAGTATCTCAAGGGTCAACCTAAACTTGGTCTTTAGTATCCTCAAATTCCGATTCCAATTTATTTGCTTATACTGACAGTGATTATGGTGGTTGTAACTTAGACAGGAAATCGACCACAGGAGGATGTCAATTCTTGGGTAACCGACTTATTTCTTGGCAGTGTAAGAAGCAGAACACTGTATCCACATCCACTGCCGAAGCTGAATATGTTGCTGCATCAAGTTGTTGTTCCCAGCTTGTCTGGATTTAACAACAACTTCTTGATTATGGCCTAAACATTTATGACACACCCATCTGGTGTGACAACACGACAGTTCTGAACATCGTGAAAAATCCCATTCAACACTCCAAAACTAAACACATTGACATCCGCATCCATTTCATCCGCGACTGTTTTGATCGAAAACTTATTCATTTAAAACAAGTGACGTCAACTGAAAATATTGCTGACTTATTTACCAAGACATTTGATCATTCTCGATTTGATTTCCTTGTGCAATCATTGGGAATGATTAACTTTGGATATATTGCTTTAATGAATCTTCACAAAAGATTTTTTCATTTTTAATAAAGAATAAAATTGCAATTGTTTCTTTTTCTTAAAAGAACAATCACAATTTTAGGGGGAGAAAATTAGAAAATAAGTTCTGAAAAATATTTTTGGTCTTAGGGGGAGTTAAGATCAAAGAATTGCCAAAATAAAAACAAAGAAGAAAGTTTCATACTTAAATGAGAAATGATATTACAAAGTTCTATAGAGTCTAAGTACTTTCAAAGGTTTAAATACGAATAGACTTGGATTATGTTTGATATGTCGATGGGCTTTGCTTTCAGAACTGAAAAGATCATAATTGAGTGATTACACTTGAATTAAAGAAATATGAATTAGTGGGGAACATATCAGGATTATGTGCCAAAAATGTTCTAACACAGACTGAGAGATATAATCTTGTCATACTCAAGCCTGTATATGATTGATTCAGTGATTATCATAACTATATATATATATAAAATATAAAATATATAAAAAAATTAAATTAATTATTACAAAAGGAAACAAAAAGGAGAAAAACACAAAAAAAAATTGAGCAAAAAGATGCCAAAAAGGCCATATAGGATATAAGATGCCAAGAAGCACAACAAATCAAAAGATATATCTAAAAAACATACATACTATATGGTATATATTTTCTATTTTGAGAGTATTTCTTTAACCTTGGAAGGCAAAATCAAAAGATGGGGCATGTAAGTCCGGATGGCTTGTAAGTCCTAAACATCTTGAGAGGGCAGACGTAAGTCCGGATGACTGTCAGTAAGTCCTTAGACTTGTTAATATTCTGGGTTAAGAAATATTTCTCAGGCTAGTTATGCTCAAATAGTTATATTTAGGAATATAATAAATGATATCACTGATCAACAATGCATGGTTTAAGTCAAATTGGGGTGACTTGAAATCTCAATAGTGTCTTGAAGGATAATAATTATTCTACAGAAGTTCTGATTGTGGGATCCACTGACTTATATTAAATCAACACAAAACATGATATATATCACTCATTATGTTTCTGAGTAAAACCTGAAGTATAAGTTTAAAAGGACAAAATATATTGACAATCAACTTAACCAGTTATTTTAAATAAAGCCGGACAGAGTCTTAACTTGAAAAAGAACTATATGATCTCATTATGAAAATTCTTACAAAACAAACAAATCCGATCTTGATTCTTTAATTGTTTTCATTCTTTTATTTTGTATGTAAGTGTTTTTCATTTTACTTTTGTGTTGTATAATTTTTGAGACTAATAAATAACAAAGATAAATTTTGAAAATTGAAGATTCATTAAATTAATTGGTCACTTGGTAAATAACATTTTATGTTGACATAATTAATTGAGAATAAAACGGATTGAAATTTTGTAAAAATAAGAAAAAGTTTAAAAGTTAAAAAAATTTGAAAAATTTGAAAAATTCCTCAACTCGCGCGAAAGGGAAAGTCACGCGAAACACTCCGTCTTGCGAAAAGGCGTGTCGCGTGATTTGTCTGGAATATATATATCACAGTGTTCTAGAAAACATCACTTTTCGCTCAGACCACCCGAAAACCACTTCTCGCTTCGCATCCGAAAACACTTGTTGCTTCCTACTGAAATCAAAACTGAGTTCTTTTATTGTTAAGTTTGGTCTTCTGAAACATCACACTGCTCACTTTACTTTCATACTGCGATTGAAAGGTATAAGATGGTTGTTAAGGTTACTGTAGCGATGCAATACTAAGGGGAACTTAACATCTTGAACTAAAATCTTACAAAATGGACTTTAATGTTGAAATTGACAAATGAAATACACATAATGGACTTAGGCGACAGCAATGGACTGAATTTCATGGATTAAAATTGATTTTTGAACCATTAATTTGAAAGACAGGTTGTGCGAATCGCACAAGAATGCTGAACAGACGCGAAAGTAGAATTTCGCGTGAATAAGTTTCGCATGAGTTTCAATTTTCGCATGATCCTTGATTTCGCATGAAATTCTTTTTCGCATGAAACCAGGTTTTGCAAGGTTTTCGCTTGGAATTCATTTTCGCTCGAAATGGTTTGTCGCATGACTTGTACATTTCGCACAGAAGTATTTTTCGCATAATTTGAGGTTTCGCATGACAAAAAAATCATAGAAATTTTTCTAAGTGTTGATGATGTTGTTCTCAAATGGACTGTTACATAATAACCTTTTGCTGCCAAACTTTAAGTGTAATATATGTATTCACATGTGACTTAGTTTTAAATGTTGAATTTTTCTTAAGTGTTGAAATTCTAAATGCATAATTAAGTTATATTCAAAGTGTTCTAATCCTGATTTTTGTTTGACAATGCAGATAGCACAAATGATTTTCAATAAAAATCATAATTGTGTTGCTTACTTAGACGAGGTTCCAGAAGGGAAGGAACTGTTTTCATCCATGATCGAAGGACTGAAGAATTCCCGCATTGTTTATGCTATATCTGCTGATCCTGCCATTTATTCTGAGCTTATAGACTCTTTCTGGAGCACTGCTGCTCTGGAAAAGGACCAAGCGGGAAACCAGATTATCACTGCTACTGTCAAAGACAAACGAGTGACAGTTTCTCAGTCCATCCTGAACCGAGTTCTTTTATTTGATGATCAAGAAGGAGCACCAACTCGTCTTGATGATGATATAGTGATTGATTGTCTGGCTCGTATGGGATACGAGTACAGATATCCAAGTTTAGAGAAGAAATGGCTACCACCGTACTGGAAGTACTTATTTCATGTGGTGATTCATTGTCTGAGCAATCTCAAAGCTGGGATAGATAGCTTGAGTGCAATTTTTGGTTCCTTATTAGTTTCTTTGGTTGATGATCTACCTTTCAGTATATCTGGAGTTATCTTTCAGGAGATGGTAAAGAATGCCACAGCCAATCCTGGAAGAAAGTTCATCATGTATCCAAGATTTATCCAGTTGGTAATAAATGATGCTTATCCTGAGCTTGCTACTCAGAGATCTCCTAAGTATGTTGTACAGACTATCAAGAAGGAGATTTTCACACATCTAACTGGAGCCAGAGGCAACAAATGCTCTGGTGAAAGTTTTGCCAAGATTGGTAGATTTTCAGAAGTTGATGACAATGTTGAAGATTTGGGAGGTGATGTACCCATTGATGAGGCACAGACTGATGCTTCTACTTCTGGTACTAGAGATGATATAGATCAGGAGATTGAGAGAATGTTTGGGGATGAACCATCCTATGAAGAAAGAAGGGAAGGTGCTGTTCACTCAGCTTCTAGCTCTGAAACACCAAGTGATCAGATAGGGAATGTTCCATATGAGCTCCAAATAGATCAGACTCCCTCTACTCCAACTTCTACCAGGAAAGTACTGAAGAGAGAGACACTGATTATATTCCTGTGGAATCACCAAGTACTTCTTCTAGACGAAAACGAATGGCAAAAAGAAAAGACTTCCCTGCAAGAAGAAGAGGGAGAAGTGTTATTCCAAAACGGCCACGAACTCAAGTGATTGTTACAGAGGCTGAACAGATTACCTCTTCTAACATTCAGAGATCACCTGAAAACGTGATTACTGAGGAAGAAACACATGTTGATACTACAACCACTGCTACCGAGACAGAAACTGTTCCTGTTTCTGGCTCTGGTTTTTCTACACCTCCACGACAGGAAAACTTAGAGTTTGATGTTGATTCATTTTTAAATACTCCTCCATAGTTTCAAAGGAGAGAGGAATCATCTAGCACTCCTCATTCTATAACTCTAGAAGAAAGAGTTAAGAACTTGGAAAAAGAAAGTTTTGAAAATGTAAAGATGATTGCTGAACTGAAAAAGGAAAATGAAGAAAAGTCGAGTCAGATTACCATGATTCATCTGGATTCTGCAATTAAGATACAAGGATAGCTTCTCTTGAACAACAGATGAAGAACATGCTTGATTATACTTCAGGGTTGGAGAGACAACTTAATGAGCTTAGAGAATTTATTTCACAGACTTACTTTCATCAACCACCAGTCATACGGTCTACTACTGTGATTGGTGAATCTAGTAGGCGATCTCCAAGCCCTCCTCCTACTGAGAATGTTCCAGAAAAAGAAGTGGTCAATGAAGCTCAAACTTCTACTGAACAGCCAAGTGTTAGTGCGACTGAAGATGTTCCAATTTCATCTGAAGTACCTATCACCGAAGCTTTCACATCTACAACTTTCGTTGAGCCTGAGCATATGATAACTTTGCCTATTGTTCATGAAGAGGAGGATGAAGAGTTGGTTGATTATGCTAATTCAGATGATAATGAGGATAATGATGATGAGGATGACGATGAATATGATGATGAAAATGATGATGATGATGGTGGAGATGATGGTGGAAATGATGGTGATAATGATGATGGTGGTAATAATGATGGAGGTGATGCTACAGGTTTCTCTTCGAGTCCAACTGGAGATACTAACACTGATAATGTCGATCGACCAAGTGTTAGTGATCCGGAAGGATATGATCCACTTGACCCTGCCACTGAGAGTGTGTATGAAAAGGAATTGTATTCTTTTCAACAATCTTCATCAGGAGCTGTCGAAGAAGAATTTGATATGTTTGATGATTTGGAGGATCAGAATGAATATACTGACATATTTGGGAACAACCTTCAAGAGTTATTCAAAGACATTAATCTTGAAGAAGGAGAAATCCCTACTGAGACTGTGAGTGGTGAAACTCCTGCTGTTTCTACAAAGAAAGATTCTACTGGTCAGATTGCATTATTCACTAGAGGAGGATTAATGTTCAAAGCACCACCACCACCTACTGAAGCTCATTTTCTATTCATTTCTAAGCCTAAGCAGAAGTATGGTGAAATGTCTCATGTCATTAGCTGGGGTTATGATGGCGAGAAAAGGTTGTATATAATAAAAAGAAAGAATGGAGAAATTGATTATCTGAAAAGCACACAAGACTTCCATACTCTACGTGCTGCTGATCTCTACTCCATGGGCAAAGCTCCATTCTTTAATGAAAACAATTACAGTGAAGCTGAACTGATGAGATCTATGATACGAAGGGAGATGCGCACAAACTTCAAGGATTTTAAGACTGCCAAATCAAAGGTGATTGATGACTCAACAAGAATAGATGAAAAGACTAAAGCTCCAATGAAAATACGAGTCTATCAACATCCTAAATTTATCAGGAAAGTCCCCGTGCATGCTCCAGTTCCTCCCAACACTTTAAAGCAATTACTCTCATGGAGATGTGAGAAGGATTCTGGTCACGCTGTGATCAGATGTACTGACAAGTCATTTCGAATCATTGGTCCAGCAGACTTGATGAAGTTTGGCAAAGACGACTTACTCAAGCTTTTACACTGCCCCATTTTATTTTCTATCTTGCCAGTATGTGTGGATGATTGACCGGATCCTTAGGAACAAATGGTATGCTTATGCAGGCTCGTACAAAAAGGCAAACGTTGATTTTGATTGATCATGTTTCACCGAGCCTAGGGGGAGATTGTAGAAGACTAAACAAGGCTCGGCAAAACAAAATGTGCGAAAACCTGATCCACGTGAAAAGTAGATGTCATGCGAAAAGCAGAACACGCGACAAAAGACTCCACGCGACATTCATGTCCCGCGCGAAAGGAAGCTGTGCGAAAAGCCAGTCGTGCGAGAACTGCTGTTTAGTATAAATAGTTTCGTTTTCGTTTTGTAATTAAGCTTTTGTTCATTTATCTTATATGTACTGTGCGAAATCGCACAAGACCTGTTCTAGGTTGTGTTATTCAATCTGAAAATCATTTTGTGATCAAATTCAATCTTCTTCTACTCCAATCTTGTTTACATTCCGCATTCACAAGATTGAGATCGTGTGTTTATTGTTTTTCTGGGAGAATTTGAGGCTTTACAAACACAACGACCAAATTTGGATTTTAGCTTCTCTTGGTTATTCGTCAATTAATAACGTCTTACTCTTGATTTAGGCTATCCATCGGTATTTCCTAGGAGATTTCTTTGAATTTAAAGGATCTCAATTCAGGAATTATAAGTATTAAAATAAAATCAAATTAATGATCGCGGAATTATCATTAATTACTGTTTAATCATGTTAATTGTTATTGAAGAACACAAACACAATGTCACAGTAAATACAAACACAATAATTATTCAAAAGTATTTCATTAATTATCAAGTAATGATTACAAAAGAATAATTATGAATAACTATGAACAATGTTTTCTTCTATCGAATGAATGTTGTTGATGTGACGGCGGCTAGGGTTGCACAACGATGTAATGCTTGACAGCCGTAATATTGCTTGATTGTGTTCTCCTTGATGTGAAACCTAGGACTCGTATTTATAGGCACGCTTGTTTCTGTTAAGGAAACACCGGATCTATTGGGAATCACACAGCTGTCAGATTGGACTAACAGCTGTCATTTTGTATGTTGACTTGTTGATTAATAACATTTGTATTCAGAAAAATACAAGTGTTATCGCTCCGTGGAAACTTGGTCATCCGCAGATCTTGTTCTTCCGCAGGTGTCTTGATCCTTTCAAAGCATAACTTGTTTCTTCCGAAGATAATGAATCTTCCGCAGGTGTCGATCCGTAGAAGATCTTCGGATGTAATGTTACACAGTAAGAAATATATTTACGGAAGAACAAAATGTTCATCCGTAGATGTTTCTTACACTTAGTCAATTTTCAAGAAATTGACTAAGTATGATATTTGATCCTGCAATTAACCAAATAACACACATATATATGGGTTAACCTATATATTTAATGCATATATATATATATACTGAGAGTTAGTTACAATCATTAATTACAAGACTTGACTAAGGTTCTAAGCCTATACAAAATGATCTAGACCTATCCTTTCTAGATCCAATAATACTCCCCCTTAGGCTTAGATCCTTGGAATCAGTCCTTCAAAACTACAAGCTCTTTGACTCTTGATATGATTTTGTTGTAGAAGTAAGATACAACAGTCTTTTGATCATCATACTTGTACTTGATCTCCATCTTGCTGATCTTCTTCAGAGTCTCAAAGCTTAGTCCCAGAACATCCTCCTCCGTAGTGAGTGTTTCTAATACTTTGTCCTTCTTCACCACTTCTAGCTCATCTTGTTTAGAGAGTCGGAGTTCTGTTACTTCATCATATGTTGTTCCTTTCAGTAATCCAGCATTATGTCTTCTTCTTTTGTAGGCTTTTGCATGAAGTTTGTCAATCACCTGGATCACATGAACATGCAGGAACAGGTCATTTTGAGCTTGTTCATCACTCAGCTTAGGAAAGAATTTGTCATGCAGATATGAGGTGTAGCTGGGATGAAGTAGCTTGATTTCCACAGGATCAAAAATCCTAATCCTATCAGCCTTTTTGTTCTCTACATTCCTCAGCAGCACAAGTTCTTTTGTTCTCTCTACATATCCCCATTCAGTTATAGGGAATGTGTATTGAGTCCCTTCAATGCACTTGATTGCTGCTGATTTCCTATTGTTGTATCCAACCCTCTTTAAGAATTCATCATCTACGGATTTTGAGGCATTGGACTTGTATCTTCTGACCCCCTTAATTCTCCTTCTGTGCTCAGTATCCTCTCTCTTACCTTCAGCTAGCACATCATCTTTAAATTTTGTTTTCAACTTACCTATAATGGTTGAGAAGTCTCTGCCTCTTGGGTGTATTGGGTAATTTGTAATGGTGAGGCTTTATAGGTCTTCGAGATCACTCTCAGGTAAGCATAGTACTAAAAACGCATCATGGAAGTATTCAACTCTTCCTGATGTTCTTTTGATAACAGCACAATCCCGCTCTTGATCATATTTCCAGGCCATAATCCTGTTTTCTTCAATAGAGCTGGGAGTTGTGAGGTGATCAATCAACTGAATCAGTGTAGACTTCTGATCAGTGATTTCTCTGACAGTAGTACCAAGAGGCCACACTTTACCTGGGATTACTTCTCTTGGTTCTCTAATCAGTTTGCCTTTCTCTGTATGCTGATCCTTGGATTCAACAGTTACAGGATCAGCAGGTAGTTTGCTTTGTTGCTCATGGGATGGATTTGGAGCTTGAGTTCTGAATCTAACACCAGTGTCTAGTTCCACCTTCATAACATGCTCCATCATCCTCCTTAGTTCACCAACATTTCTTCCCTTGAGCTCATGTGGTTTGTAGTTATGGCCTTGTAACCAGCAGATCATGTTATACTTGCTCAGCTTTGCTGTGTCACAGTGCCCTAACTCTTTCTTGATCTTCTGTATGGCTTGAAAGGTAGTGAAGGCTTCATAATCACAGTTTGGTATGATAAACCTTGCAAGCTCAAACTCCTTCAACATCTCTTTCAATTCAGATAAGTTCATCTTCTCAACCATGTCATATGGGAAACCATGGTTTATGAGGGTCATGAACATGGTTGATTCAGGCCTCTCTTCCATAATATCTTCAGTGGTTAGAAGATCATCGGCCATTGATTCCTTTTGATCAGTTTGGGAATCCATCTTAGTCAGATCTTCCCATTCTTCATCACTCTCACTCTCTTTGTTTGAACTCAACTTAACAGTAGACAGATCTATTAAAGAAGTGTGTTTGGGAGAGGTGTGCTTTGGCTTTTCAGGGTTTCTTCTACATTGATCACCTTTTGTTCAGTAGCACCCAAGTATTTTCTCTTTCGAGAGTAAAGAATAAGTTTCTTTGAGGCTTCAGAGGATTGTTGAGATTGTTTAATACTTGGGGCATCCCTTGATTCCAATGCACTGAGTTTCATTTTCAGCTGATTAATTTCTTCATCTTTTTCCTTGATCAGCTTATCTTTTATGGATACTTCATCAGTCATATGCTCTACTCTAGAATTCAGCTGTTCCTTTTCATCTTTCTCATACTTCACAACTTCTTGCAGTTCTTGTTCATGTTTAAGCAGAGCATCAATCACTTCATTGTTGCTTTCTGCATCTAGTCTAAGCCTTTTCAGTCTGGCTTCTTGCTTTATCAGTACTTCATCCTTCTCTTTGATTATTCCTTTCAGTTCTTGTATTCTTTGTTTTCTCTTATTTGATTTGAGTACCAATTTGTTGTACACAGCAACCAAATAGCTTTTGCTGACAGGGATGTCATTATCACTTAGATCATCCTCATGGTAAGCAATCACATCCACCTCAAACTCTTGTTCTTCCTGATGTTCAAGCTGTTACAAATTCACATGTTGCTGATTTTCAATTGGAGACACTGGAGCAGTGTGCTCAGACAACACTTGATCCTCAGAATGTGTAACTGAATTAGGAATGGTGCTTGCTTGAGACATCAACTCAGTCTCCCCTGTGTGAACAGAGTTTAGAGACTCAGTTATGTCAATGGGTTCAGTGTTATCACTTTCCAGGGATGTTTGTTTTGGTGTATCAGGGAGTGGATGAAGAGGAGATTGGATTTGAATTGGAGAAGGTGGTTGTGTGTTATGTGCGTATGGGAGAGAAACTAAAGGTGATTCTTGTTGTACTGGTGAGATAGGCTGGGTGTTGTTAGTGGATGATGATGATATTTGTTGTGGGGATACATGGTGATGAGTGGGTGAGATGGGTTCAGTGTTTATACTGGCTAGTGATTGTGGTTGGTGAGGGGGTGTTTGGCCAGGTGAATGTGATGCTTGTTCAGAATCAGCAGATGTCTCTGCTTGTTCATCTATCCATATAAGTTCTTGTGGTATGTCAGCCTGTGCATCCACAACGTGAGCAAACATTGGCATGTCTTCACCTTGATATTTGCCACTGATTTTGTTAAGTACAGATCTTCCCAAGTGTGCTTGTACAAACACCTCTCCTTCCCTTGCAATCCTAGGGAGTTCAGCGTTGATAATCAGTTGCAGGAACCTTGGGAACATATACATCTTGTCACTCCTTTGCAGTTTCACTTGATCACACAAGCAGTTTAGAATATACTTGGAGTAGTTATATGTTCTTCCCTCAAATATCCCGATGATTCCCGAGGAGATGTGTCTTGAGAACCTATCTAGTCCTGCCTTCCTGTTTGAGATGCACTTTAGGTAAGTGTGGCACAGGAACCGATAAGGCTTGCATAGCCTTCCCTTCTTGATCTCGCCTTTGTCAAAATTGCCATCATAACCCATCAGATTGAACACTTTCTCAATGTATTCGTTTCAAATACATCAGAGTGTCCTACTTCTCGATCTCCCAGCGTGAGTGATCTTCTGATTGTGCGTTCATTGATCCGTATTCTTTCAGATAGTATATCAGCAACAATCACTTCCTCGTCACCATCTGGTTCTACTCGATCTGTATTACGGAAGTCGATGATGTGAGCTTGATGAATCAAAGGCTTTGCCGTCAAGGCATAGAAGATCCTTGACCGTCGAAGATATCTGATGATATCTCGACATCCTTCAGAAGCAGAATCATCAGCATTCAGGAATGCGCACACATTGTGCTCTTTAGCGAATCTGTTTGCCATCTGTAAATAGAAACGAAACTCGGTTTAGCATTAGTGTAACTCACATGAATTCGAATCGTTTTAATGACAATCAAGGATTAACCAGTTCCGTACTGAAGATTAGAACATGATTTACCTTCGCGACACTGATATTCGATTACTGAATAATGATGTTTATGATTTCTTAGAACAGATTTTTGAAAGTTTGAATGAGGGGGGAAGTGTGCGCTTTTCTAGGTTAGAAAACTGAAAAGTGCTCTGAAAAAGTGATTAATGAATTCTTAAAGTCATAGACCTTATTTATAAGCGGACACATTAATTTCTTTTATTAAATATGTTGGGCCCACTTCCCATTTATCCCTTTCCGATCTTTGTTCCGGATGCATCACATCTTCCGCAGAACATCTGCAAACCTTAACATCTGCGGACGCCTTAACATCTGCGGATGCCTTAGCTCAAATGTAGTACCTCTGTTACTAGCACATCCGTAGTTTACCAATACTACGATTATGCAGTTACATTGTTACTGTTACTTCTGCTGAAGCAGAAATTTCACTATTACTTCTGCTGATGAGAAATATTACTGAAATTCTGCTGATGAGAAATATTACTGAAACTTTTGCGGAAGTTAAAGTTTTGTTAAAACTTTAGTTGTATGATATCTACTAAGTAAGTAGAATCATGTGTTGATATTGGACATTGTTGACTTTGTTTGCATGGAAATTAAGTACAAGAAAGCAAGTTTCCTGTATTCTGTATTAAAGTTAGTGCTCAAGTTCCAAGAAAGCACATCTTTTTATTGATTTTTCATGCATGACCTACTCCTCCTAATTTTGTGATTAATGTTAAACTTTTGCATTCATCATAAATTTATGTTAGAAATAGGCATGACAGGCATATGACAGTCTAAATGAGAGGTAATCAGGTAAGAGGACAAATTAAACAAATGACTTAAATGATTCAAGCATGCATACATATAGAGGGATCATACTATGACTCTAGGCTTCTGCTGATGTTGATTATTTGAAGAATAGTTGATCTATTGCACACCTGATTGTAAGTATATAGGTCCACTTAAATTCATACATGAGTAACGTATCAACTAGGCATGCTGTTTATCATGTTTTGAAGTTTGTTAATCAGTAACTGTCATGTGCTCCACATTCAATTCTCATTAGAGTTTGTCCTCCGTAGGTGAGATAAATCACCACTTTTTCACACTTATTGACTATGTACATTAAGTTATAAGTTCTATCTTGAGACATATTACAGTCTCATTAATGCTTTGATGTTGAAGCTCTTTAAATTAATGTACAGTTGATCACAAGTGATTCTTTTGAGAGCTGAGCTGTGATACTCATAAAGTCACCAGGTCTTTACTTTTGTAAAACAAAGGTGTACATAACCCAGGTCTTTGTTTACACAAAACAAAGGGAGAATGAAGATCACACTCTTTAATCATATTCCCAGGTCTTTGTTCACACAAAACAGAGGGAATATGAATTTGCAAAGATAGAAGATTATAAACTATTTTACATAGTGTGCTTTGGTAAGTGATTTGATCACATCAGAAGATGACTTACTTTCCTAATCCTTAAATTGGAGTTTCACAGACAGCTACCTGTTTCATTTAGTTTGGCATGCTCTTAGTGTAGTTTCCACTCAAGATGAACCTACTCACATATCAAAATGTTACACTTTAGTTAGAGTTTTAGTTAAAGAAAGCCAAGCATAGTGTACTATCATTTCCCATACATATGACATGCTCAAAGATTCTATCAGCAAATTAAATCATCCCCAAAGATTACTCTACACAAGGGCAGTCATATGCTTTTGAGGATTTAGTCTAAGTTAATCATCCCCAATGATTCTATCAGAATATTAAATCTAACAGAATCAAAGGCTTTAGTGAATAAATCAGCAAACTGATTTGTTGTGTCCACTTTGATTAACTTAATTAACCCTTTTCTGAGCAGTCTCTCAGAAAATGATATCTGGTTTCAATATGTTTTGTTTTACTATGTTGAACTGGGTTAGCAGTGATGAACATAGCAGCTGAATTGTCAATGTGAATTGGTGTTTGAAGAAATTGTAACCATAATCAAGTAATTGGTTTTGCAACTAAAGAACTTGAGAGCAACCAGCTGAAGCAACTATGTACTCATCTTCAGCTGTGGACACAGATACATTAGTTTGCTTTTTACACTGCTATGAAACAAGCCTTGGTCCCAAAAATTGACATCCACCGGTTGTGGATTTTCTGTTGTTGTTGCATCCTCCATAGTCACTATCTGAATATGAGAAAAGACTGAAATCTCCATCTTTTGGATACCACAGTCCTAGAGCTGGTTTTCCTTTCAGATATCTGAATATTCTCTTTACAGCATTCAGATGAGACTCCTTTGGATCTGATTGATACCTGGCACATACACACACAGCAAACATTATGTCAGGCCTACTGACAGTTAAGTACATTAAGGATCCGATTATTGATCTATACAATCTCTGATCTACTGATTTTCCAGCAGGGTCAGGCACAATCTTGTCTATTATTGATGCAGGTGTCTTGTATGAAGATGTATCAGCAAGATTGTACTTTTTCAAAATTTGATGAATGTACTTTTCTTGATTGATAAAAATGTCATCTGTTTTATGATGAACTTGTAAGCCAAGGAAAAATGTCAATTCTCCCATGGAGCTCATCTGAAATTCAGATTTCATTAATTCTTCAAAGCTTTGACAAAGTTTCTTGTTGGTTGATCCAAATATTATGTTATCAACATATATTTGAACTACCAAAAGATCTTGATGTTCTTGTTTGAGAAAGAGAGTCTGATCAATAGTCCCTCTTTTGTAGCCATTCTTCAGCAAGAAGGATGACAATGTGTCATACCACTTCCTTGGTGCCTGATGAAGTCCATACAAAGCTTTGTCTAGCTTGTATACTCTATGTGGATAGTCAGGATCCTCAAATCCAGGACGTTGAGCCACATATACTTCTTCATCAATTTTCCCATAAAGAAAAGCACACTTGATATGCATTTGATATACTGTGAACTTCTTGAATGAAGCATAAGCTAGAAAGACCCTGATAGCTTCAATTCTTGCAACAGGCGCAAAAACTTCATCATAGTCTATCCCTTCTTCTTGAGTATATCCTTGAGCAATCAGTCTGGCTTTGTTTTTCATGATTATACCCCTGTCATCCAACTTGCTTTTGAAGAGCCACCTTGTTCCAATTGGATGCTAACCTTGAGGCAAATCTACAAGGTTCCATACCTTTTGTTTTCTGAATTGTTGTAGTTCTTCTTGCATAGCTTCAATCCAGCTATTGTCCTTTAGAGCAGTTGTAATGTTTGTAGGAACTGTCTGAGACAAGAAGCAGGTGAACAAGCAAATGTTTGCCACTCCCCCTTTGCTTTTGGTAGTTCTTGCATTCAGGTCTCCTATGATATTATCTGATGGATGAGACTTATGAATTCTGCTTGTTGCAATAGTATCAACTGGGATGGTTGACTCTAAGTTTGAGAAATCCACTGAAGCAGATGGATTCAGCTGTGATGTTGAGTCTATGAAGTAATCAAAGGGTTCATGTTCAACAGGACCAGCTGGAGCTTCAGTTGCTGCATGGTCTTCTTCCGCAGGAACTTCTACGGAGGCATTTTCTTCTTCCGTAGGAGTAACTGCAACATCTACGGAGGCATTTTGTTCTTCCGTAGGAGTTACAGAAACTTCTACAGATTGAGATTGTTGAGCTGTTGACAAGTTTTGTTGATTCAAAACACCCTCTCCACCCCCAGGAGCATCTGTTGAAGCATTATTTACATCTACGGATGATGTATGATCATCTGCGGATGTAAGTGCCTGAACAGCGGATGAAGGATTTTCTTCTCCGGATGTATCTTCATGCTGCTGATGAGTATTTGATTCTTGTTGTAGTATAGTTGAAGGTTGTGCTCTTGGAGGATCAGCTGATAGTGTCACTTCATTCAAACTTGGGGGAACAAATGGATAGCATGTATCAGCAGAACCTGCATTGATTAAATACCCAGTGTTAAATGATTCTGTTAATGCATCTATATCAAATAACCAAGATGATCCTTTTACAGTTGTAGTAAACATGGATTCATCAAAAGAAACATTAGGAGTCTCTTCAACAATGTTATGTTCTGGAATGTAAACCCTATATGATTTGGATGTGGATGAATATCCAACAAAGAAACCATTATAGGCTTTTTTAGAAAATTTTCCTAATTGTTCTTTAGTATTTAATACAGACACATGACACCCAAAAGCTCTAAGATATCCTATAAAAGGTTTCCTTTTGAATAAGAGCTCATAGGGAGTTTTATTATGTTCTTTGACAATTAAAGTCCTATTTTGAACATTGCATGCTGTATTCACAGCTTCTGCCCAGAATATGATGGGCAACTGAGAGTCAGCTAGCATTGTTCTGGCTACTTCTATGAGAGTTCTATTTCTTCTTTCAGCCACTCCATTTTGTTGTGAGTTCTTGGTGCACTGAATTGCCTTGCTATGCCTTTATTCCTGTAAAAAGAATCCAGATCAGCATTAACAAATTCAGTCCCATTATCACTCCTAAAATTTTAACTTTTAAATCAAGTTGATTCTCAATCTTGATCACAAAGTCCATTAATGTTTAAAATGTTTTACTCTTTTGTTTTAAGAAAATAGCCATGTGAATCTAGTGAAATCATCCACTATCACCAAGCAATATTGCCTTTTTCCAATGCTCATCACATTGGTTGGACCAAAGAGGTCCATGTGAAGCAATTTGAGTGGTGTAGTGTTAGTATTGATTAATTTGGATTTATGAGACACTCTATGTTGTTTTCCTTTGTAACATGAAGAACAATGATTTGAACAATGAAATTCTTTCTTTGGTAATCCAATGACTAAGTCATTTTTCACCAATTTATTCATATTCTTCATGTTGGAATGAACAAGCCTTCTATGCCACAATTGTGATTCATCTTCTGAAGACTTAGATAGCAGGCATGTCTCATGGCTTGTGAGTGTTGTGTTGTTCATATCAAAACATAAGTGTTTCCTTTTCTTGATGCTTTAAGAAGGATCCATTCTGCTGGAACTGCAAAACCTGGCTTAAGAATGTAACAATTAGTGTTATCAAATAATGTTGTGTAGTTTTGATCACAAATTTGAGATACACTAAGTAAATTATACTGCAAATTTTCACAGTAATTCACTTTTTCAAATGTTAACACACCATTTGTTACCATTCCTTCACCAACTATTTTACCTCCCTTCTTATCCCTACCAAATGCCACATAAGAGGCATGTTTATGTTTGAAGTCATGGAGAAGAGAATAGTTTCCTGTCATATGTCTGGAACAACCACTGTCAACATACCACTTGTTGTCAGCTCTCCATGATTGTTCCTGCACAGAATAAGAAATCAATTAGAATTGACAACCCAAGCCTTAATTGTCTTGGATTTGCCAGACGTGTCTACAATAGTTACTCCTTCATGAATTAATCTTGATGTTTCAGTATTAATTGATTTTTTTTGATTAGATGGTGGTGAGGATGATTCTGTTAAGATGAGTCAGATTTTTGGATGTCTTCTTGCTTGTCTGATTCTTTTTTCATCTTGTCTTGTTTTGGTTGATATTTTGATTTTGAGGATGATTCTGAATTTCTAAAAGTTATTTCATCTTTCAATTTTCAAAGAAATCATCATTCATTTCAGTCTTCTTGTCTGACAGATCCACCTTTTTATGAGGTGTTTTAGACTGAGTTGATTCTCTCTTCTTCAAAGTCTTATCCACAGCAGAGGATTTTTGCTTTGATTTTGGTTGATCTTTCTTCAACTTTGATTCTTTCTCACTGTCAGAAGATTGAGAATCTGATTCAGATACTTCATCATGTGACTTCTTTGTGCTCTTTTTGTTGTTCTTTTTGTTGAAATAACATTCCTGATTTGAATGATTATTTTTATTGCATATTGTACAATGTTTATTGAAGTAGCACTCAGAAGTCATGTGATTGTTCATATTACATATGGAACAGTAGCTGCTGAAGTAGCAGTCCTCTGTGTTGTGATTTTTCATATCACACCATTTACAATATTTTTCTTCTGAGTTGTCTTCAAATTCAGGCTTCTTTTTCTTATTCAGCTTGTTGGGCTTCAACTCCTTTCCTGATGGATCACTTGATTTTTTCTTGCTTTTACTAGGAGCATCATCAACTGATTCTTGTTTACTTTTGGCTGCTCTTTGTTGCTTGAGATCCAACTTTTTCTGAGCATGTTTGTTGGCAGTTCCTTTTGTCACCTCATCCGGAGATTCGGCTTTACTCTTTCGCGACTGTTCTACGGATTCAGCAGATTTTCCCTTCCGCAGATGTTCTACGGACTTGGCAGATTTTGCCTTCCGCAGATCTTCAACACTTGAATTTTTCTTGTGCTTGGTTGAAGTTTGTTGCTTCTTACCTTTATCTGAATGTGATAAAGGTACCTCCTTACTTGATTCGCAGTTAGCAACTTCCTTTGATGAACTTTTGTGAAGATTCAGTTCTTGAAGTCCTTCATTCAGTTCAGCAATCCTCTTGCAGATAGTCTTCAGCATGTTTCGTTGCTTTGGAGGATATTGTAGCTTTGATTCTTCAAGAACTTTTGGAAGACCAGTTTCAACTTGAACATTCTTACCAATGTTCAGTTGATCAATGTCATGTTCATCCGAATCATCCAAGTCATCACATTTATCATAATCAAATTCCGAGTCATTATGTTTTAGAGATTCTGATTCAGAAGACTCAGTTTCACTCACCTCAGCTTCATTGTTAATGTTTATTTGACTTGTTTTTATGTCAATTTTAGTGCTTGGCACAAAATGATTTGACAAAGTGTTTGTCATTGTTTCAGGTAGAGTTGTGTAATTATCATTTATAGGTGGTGCTACAGCATTATAACCCAACCCATACCTATTTTTTGATTCAATATGAGAGTTTAACAACTTCTCATATTGCTGAGATGAAAGTTGAAACTTCTGAAGTTTCACTTCAGTTGATGCATGATCAGCCATGGATTTGGTTAAGGAAGTGGTCAGATGCTCAACTTGGGCTTTAAGGCTGTAGTTTTAAGAGACAAATTTTTCTAAATCCTTTTGCAAAGAACTAATTTTGATTTGATATAATTTATGTTCTCTAACATGGGATTCATTTAAAATCATGGTTTCTTTTACTTTGTCAGCCAACTGTTGAGCATGGACTCTATAACGTTCAACTTCCTCAACATAAGATGATGAACATAACCTTTCTCTTACCTCTCTGGCCATTGGAGGAACTTTGTTTTCCATATGAGCCATCAATGCTTGATTCTCTTCCAAGACTTCCTTTTCATACATACTCCAGTCATATGTTCCATCTTGAAGTATGATCAGTCCCGAATCCTTAGAATTACTTGGCCCTGCTGATTCATTTGTGGCTGGTGGGGATGTACTTGTAAGCTGAGGTTGTCTGAGCAGAGATTTTTGAGAGGTTGGTTGCTGATAATGTTAAACCTGATACGCTGATGCTGCTGATGATGTGGTCTCATCTTTGTAGGTGATTGTTGATTGTATTCTCTAGAAAAGTGTCCATAGAGATTGCACTTGAAGCATCTGACCTTGGACTTGTCAACTCTAATCTTAGAAGTTTTACTGGCTACTGCCAAGTTTTTGTTCCTTCTAAGATATTGTTTTGCTCTGTAGGCAATCATTGCCATCTGCCACTGAAGATCCATCTCTTCTACTATATCAAGATGTAATTCTTCCAGATCTTATTGGCAGATATTTGCTGAAGTTAGTGAGCTCCTCAGATAAGCTTGAAAACTAGAGCTAAAAGCTGCAAAAGCTGCTTTTTGTTCTTCAGAATCCAATATTACAGTTATTGGTTCTGACTGATTGTTAAGAGGAGATGCCTTTGCAGTTGCTGTAGTAGTAGCAGTTCTCCCCTTTTCCTTTTGATTTTTACTCTAAGATGATTTCTTAGAGGGTTTTGAAGCATAGAAGCTTACTTCCTCTTCATCATCACTCACAGTGCAAGAGTTATCACCTTCACTGATGAATGCACTTCCAGCATTTTTTGTTTCTTTGAAGTGATATGGTGAGACATGAGTTCTCACACTCTTGTTTCTTGATTGTTCATCCATTTCAAGAGCCTCTACTTTAGCAACCAGTGTGTCTAGACCAGTTGTCTTAAGATCTATGGTGTTCTTGAACATGGACACAGTCTGCTTCTAACTTTCAGGCAAAGTATGGAGCATCTTCTTGTTCAGTTCCTCAGTAGTGTACTTCAACTCCTAGATATTCATCTCGGTAACGAGTTGCATGAATCTATGGAGTTGTTGAGGAATTGATTCACCCTCAATATGATAAAGGTTTCATATTGTGATCTAAGGGTGTCTTTCCTGATGCTTCTGATCTCATTGCTCCCTTTACAGAGAGTATGAAGTATCTTTCATAAGAAATTTGCTGTTTTATAACTTTCATATCTGATCAATATCTCTTCAGGTAAAGCCGTACTAAGCAAACTGTATACTTTAATATCAACTTTAACCTTTTTAACATCATCAGGTGACAAATCTTTTGTGCTGATTGGCTGATTCTTATCATTATAATCCGGCCCAAGAGTGGGTGGAATATAAGGACCTTCAGTGATGGACTCCCACAAGTCAGAATCAGTGTAGTTCACATGATTCCTGAACTTGATTTTCCAGGACTTGAAATCAGCTTTTGTTTCCAACTTCGGTGGTTGATATGATCCACCAAAAGTACTCATATTGTTTAGTTAAATGTTATGTATTTAACTCTGAATGTTAAAGTAGACAAATCTATCAAAGACTCAGATCTAAGATTCAATTGATTTGAATATAGATCTAAATCAATCAAGCAATGAGAGAATGCTTGCTGAGTGATAAGTCGCTGAATTAATTGTTCAAAAGACAATTAACCAATTTTAATACTGATAGATCAATTGATCTAAATCAATGAGCACTTGGCTCTGATACCACCTTTGAATTTAAAGGATCTCAATTAAGGAATTATCAGTATTAAAATAAAATCAAATTAATGATCGCGGAATTATCATTAATTTGCTGTTTAATCATGTTAATTGTTATTGAAGAACACAAACACAATGTCACAGTAAATACGAACACAATAATTATTCAAAAGTATTTCATTAATTATCAAGTAATGATTACAAAAGAATAATTATGAATAACTATGAACAATGTTTTCTTCTATCGAATGAATGTTGTTGATATGACGGCGGCTAGGGTTGCACAACGATATAATGCTTGACAGCCGTAATATTGCTTGATTGTGTTCTCCTTGATGTGAAACCTAGGACTCGTATTTATAGGCACGCTTGTTTCTGTTAAGGAAACACCGGATCTATTAGGAATCACACAGCTGTCAGATTGGACTAACAGCTATCACTTTGAATGTTGACTTGTTGATTAGTAACATTTGTATTCAGAAAAATACAAGTGTTATCGCTCCGTGGAAACTTGGTCATCCGCAGATCTTGTTCTTCCGCAGATGTCTTGATCCTTTCGAAGCATAACTTGTTTCTTCCGAAGATAATGAATCTTCCGCAGGTGTCGATCCGTAGAAGATCTTCGGATGTAATGTTACACAGTAAGAAATATATCTACGGAAGAACAAAATGTTCATCCGTAGATGTTTCTTACACTTAGTCAATTTTCAAAAAATTGACTAAGTATGATATTTGATCCTGCAATTAACCAAAATAACACACATATATATGGGTTAACCTATACATTTAATACACACATATATAGATACTGAGAGTTAGTTACAATCATTAATTACAAGACTTGACTAAGGTTCTAAGCCTATACAACAGAAGAGGTTCAAATAAAAATAATATTTGTTTATAAAGGGTAAGAAGAAATGATCTAGACCTATCCTTTCTAGATCCAACAATTACCATCACGGATTCTAGTTTTATGCTCTTTATTTTAGTGGGATCCGTGAATCGACATAGCCCATCAATGGTACTCACTTTTCTAGCAGTTGGAAAAAATTAAAGATATAATCTTGGTGGCTTTACAAAACACCAGGTTCTATGCATTTAATCTAAAAAAAACTTATTCCAACAACGGAAGAGGTTCAAATAAAAAATAATATTTGTTTATAAAGGGTAAGAAGAAATGAGATAGTGACATATGGTAAAACAAGAAAACAAACAACAAACAAACAAACAATCAAACCCAGTATATCCCACTCAAGGGCAGGGTCTGGGAGGGGTAGGTGGTGGTGAGTCTTTCCTCTATCCAGATAGGTAGAGAGACCGCTTCCAAAGAGACCCCCGGCTTGATAACAAAAGCAATAACGCTAGCGAATCAGCATATAATCAAACATACGATATATGATATATGATATACGATACAACACACAGCATACAACAAACAGTAAATTATCATCAAAAAAATATAAAATGAACAAGCATACATCAGGGAAGCAGCAAGTTTCCCCTAAGAAGGCAGAAGCGTACTACATACACATCACGCCCCGTAACAAGTAATCAAAGTCCCTTCCTAGCTACAGAAACCACTAAAAGTCCTTAATTTTAATTCTACGCCTCCACTCACTCCTATCCTCGATCATGTGCTCAGAGAGATGCAAGTGTACCATATCTCGCCTAATTATCTCTTCCTAAGTCAACCTAGGTCTTCCTCTACTCTTCCTACCCTCTAGGATGATGTTCTCCACTGCTCTAACCGGTGCTGCCATTGGTCTCCTCTTGACATGTCCAAACCATCTTAATCTTCCCTCTCGTATTTTATCTGCAATACAAGCCACTTCTAACTTCTGTCGAAACACTTCGTTTCTTATCCGATCTAGTCTTGTATGGCCACACATCCACCTTAGCATTCGTATTTCCGCAATCTCTATTTGTTTCTCGTGCGAAATCTTTATGGCCCAGCAGTCTGTTCCATATAGCATAGCTGGGCATACCGCCACTCTATATAGTTTTCCCTTAAGTTTTGCTGGAAACCTCTTATCACATAGGACCCCTGATGCTGCTCTTCACTTGCACCATCCTGCTTGAACACGGTGAGCTACATCACTGTGTATCTCTCCGTCCTCCTGCAGGTACGAGCCAAGGTATTTGAACCTAGATGTTCGTGGGACCGGCATACCCTGGATACTAATTTGGGTGTCCTCTTCCTCATCGCCACCAAAGTTACAATGCATGTATTCCATCTTAGAGTGACTTATCGTTAATCCTCTGCTCTCTAGCGCTGCTCTCCACTGCTTTAGCTTGTCGTTAAGTATCATTTTAGATTCTGATATTAATACAATATCATCCGCAAAGAGCATGCACCACGGGACTGAATGTTGTATAGACTTAGTCATCTCATCCAATACTAGTACGAAGAGAAATAGGCTCAATGCTGATCCTTGGTGGAGTCCCACTTCCACTGAGAATGAGTCTGTGTCTCCTACCGGTGCTCGCACACATGTTTTTGCCCCGTATACATATCCTTAATTAATTTGATATACCTCTCTGGTACCCCTCTAAGTCGTAGACTTTCCCAAATTAGTTATCGCGGGACACTGTCATAGGCCTTTTCTAGGTCGATGAATACCATATGGAGGTCCCTTTTCATTTCTCTATATTTCTCCATTATCCGTCTTATAACGTGTATGGCTTCTGTTGTAGAGCGTCCTTGCATAAATCCAAATTGGTTTATTGCTATCTGGGTTTCCCGTCTAATTCTCGTGTCAATAACTCTTTCCCATAGTTTCATCGTGTGACTCAATAGCTTTATTCCCCTATAGTTTTCGCAACCTTGGATATCTCCTTTTTTCTTATATATGGGGACTATGACACTGGTTCTCTACTGGTCTGGCATCTTCCCTGTCTTAAAGATAGTGTTGAATAAATCTGTTAGCCATGGTAAAACTAGAAAATATGATTAAAAGGTTATTTTGATCTATTAACCATTTAATTCAATTTACTTTCTGCTTTTAAAAATATAGCACATTTCTTTTACACACTCTATTCACCAACAAATCACACGCAAATATTGAACATTAAAATTGCAAAAAAAAGTGTTGTTCCTATGTTGTTTGATATTTTGATATAATATACTAAAGAAACAACACACGAGACCTTTTTGTTTTGACGTAAAACACATAGAACATGTTACGTAAAACTGCACAAACTATTATATTTGACAAAAACAGCACAAAACTGTGTTGTTTGTCTTAAAATAATACAAAATTGTGATGTTTTTATTAAATACAACATAATTTTATGCAGTTTTGATGAAATACAACATAAAACTGTACTGTTTGATGCATGTAAAACATCACAAAACTATGTTGTTTTTATAAATACAACACAATTTTATGCTGTTTTATAAAATACAATATAATTTTGTGTTGATTTATGAAATACAACACAATTTTATTCTGTTTTATGAAATACGTCACAAAAATGTTAAAATACAGCATAATTTCACATAATTTTTTTTTGTAAAAAATATAGCAATATTATACTCAATTTAAAGAGGAAAAAAAGCTTGATTTTATGGTACAATTTATTTTAAAAGATAATGTAGCATGAAAAAGTTATAAACGTTTAAAAAAATGATGAAAACTCAAAAAATTAATAAAAGTGATTATATACCCAAAATACCGTTCCAACTTTTTATTTATAACATTATCATCTTAACTATTGATTAAAAAATAGAAGGCTAAGATCATTTATTAGTATTATTAAATAAAATATAATTTTTAATGGAACCTCCTGTTCTAATAACAAAAGATTATATGAATCACTCGCTAATATATTGTTTTGGTAAATTAGTGGGACATCGAGCTATATATTGTATGTGTATGTATATATTGTTCAGATAGGAGTTACGCACGTTTTTAAAACATTGCTTACTTTATTTATGGAAATGTTATTTTCATTACAAAATTTCAATTGGATTAAACAATAAAAAATTTATTTTATTTTACAATTATTACAAAAACTATTAGTCAAATATGCTCACATGGCAATTAAATTGTGTAGAACAGTAGACATCCCAATCAGTTTTCTACAATTAAGATTCATGTCACCTATATAATATAACTAGCACTAGATTTTAATGCATGTATGTAACCCGTAATATAAGAATCTATGAACCTCAAAAAACATTTCATCATTTTTAAAACGACACGACTTAAGAACTTTGTGTCATGGTTGTGGCAAGAGACCAACACAACGAGCTATATGTGTTAGTTGTAACAATTTCATTACTAATTTTGGCTCTTTTATGGTATAAGTTCCGGCTTTCAAACTACTCAAATGGTGCACCACCGTTGCCACCAGGTCCACGTTCGCTCCCAGTCGTCGGGTACCTTCCGTTTCTTAGTCCGGACTTGCACAAACAGTTCACCAACATGGCTCGCACCTACGGCCCAATCTTCAAGTTGAAGTTGGGAAGCAAGGTTTACGTTGTCATAAACACTCCGGAGTTAGCAAAAGTCGTGCTTCGTGACCAAGACGAGGCCTTTTCTGACCGCGATCAATCAATCGCGGCCTTAGCCATATCTTATGGAGGCCAAGATATAATATTTTCAAAAAACAACTATAACTGGCGTAAGCTTCGTAAGATATTTGTCCATGAGATTCAAAGCAGCAAGAATCTTAAAGCATCCGGTTCTTTTCGAAGGGACGAAGTTAGAAAAACCATCAAGAATGTTTTTGGTAAATCGGAACCGCCATTGACATTCGTGAGATGGCTTTCTATACAGAGACGAATGTCCTAACGAGAATGATTTGGGAAAATACGACATATAACAAGGCGAAAAATAGCAATCTTGGAGCGGAGATAGATATGGTGGCTACAAACATTGTTAAAATTTTTGGACGGGTGAACTTGTCTGATTTCTTCCCGATTCTTGCGCGATTTGATCTACAAGGTGTTGAGCGGGACATGAAGATGCAACTTAACAAGTTGGATAAACTTTTCACTAGAATCATTGAAGATCGAATCGTATACAACATCAAAAGTCCACAAGATGAAGTGGAGCATAAAGGAAAGAAAGATTTTGTACAAATGTTATTAGATCACAAGGACGAAAAAGATTTAACGTCGCTTAACATGACCCAAATGAAGGCACTTCTCATGGTAAGATTTATTCTACATATTTTTTAAGCATTGAATCATATAAATAGATCCAACAAAATGAAACGAGGTTTAATTATTTGTTGCGCGTTAGAATGTTATGATTGCAGGAACTGACACAACAGCAACAACTGTAGAATGGGCAATGGTGACTATTATGCAAAATCATAACGTAATGAAAAAGGTTCAAGAAGAACTAGTAGACGTTGTGGGACTAAACAACACGGTGGAAGAATATCATCTTGAAAAACTACATTACTTAGCCGCAACAATCAAGGAAACATTACGATTGTATCCTATAGTCCCTTTTCTAGTCCCACGATCGCCACGCAAGGCGTGCATAGTAGGTGGATATACAATCCCAAAGGGTAGTACTATCTTTCTGAATATATGGTTAATCCATCGGGATCCTCGATACTGGGAGAATCCATTGGAATTTAATCCTGAGAGGTTCATGACAAACAAATGGGATCACAAGGGAAACAATATGATGTTCTTACCATTTGGATCAGGGAGAAGATTATGCGCAGGTGTTCTATTAGCCGAGAAAATGATAATGTTTATCCTGGCTTCACTCTTGCACTCATTTGATTGGACTTTGCCCATGGGCCAAGTGCATGACCTTACTGAAAAATTTGGAATTAATTGTATTAAAAAAAAGAGAACCTCTTATTGCTATCCCATCTCAAAGGTTGTCTGATGTTAGCCTCTACATGTGATCATGTTCGACTTCTTTTTTGTGCTCATTGCATGTTAGTCTCTATATGGAATCTTGATGCATTGAAAACCATTGTTAGAAAATATTACTACTAAGCCTACTATGATTTCATAGCATATTCTATAGTATAGGGACGTTAATGTAAATATTTATTTTCCTTGTATTCTAATAATAATAATTATCAATGAGCCGTCTCAAGTTTATAATAGAATCAAGTTAAATGTTACATAATTTGTTAGTTTTTAACGACATGGGGACTAAATCTTCAATATGATTAAACTATAAGGATCAATTGTGTAGATTTTTCTAAAACTAAAAAACACATTGTAATAATAAAATAAATTTAATAAATTAAAAGCAAATTCAAGATAATCAAATAAATTTTAAAAAATAAAATCTAATAATCTTTAAAAAATAAAATGAAGGTTAAGAAAATCAAATCAAAGTTAAAAGGTAAATAAAAGTAGAAATATAAAGTATATAAAATTACAAAAAAAAGGGAAAAGAGAAGCATGCTTAATTATTATTTTTTTTATTAAGTTCATATGCAATTACTACACCTAAAAATTTAAAAACCCTGTGAAAGTCCAAATCCAAAAACATGAATTCGAAAGATTTTTGTTTTTTAAACTTTAATATAGTTTTTTTAAATATTTATTTTGAATTTTATAAACATCTATTCAGTTTTAGTTTTAAGTTTTATTTAATATTTTTTTTAATCTGCAAGGTTTGATTTGATTTTTAAAATTTTCATTGTTTTTTCTAGTTTTTAAAATGACAGAATATTGCACAAATACTTCATATGGTTTGATTATAATGTTAATTTAGTTTTAGATTGTTAAAAACTAATGAAAACTAAGGATGGTGACTAAACTTGCAACGGGATACTAAATGTTTGTACTAGGTTTGAAATTTTTGAAATCAAGAGACCAAACTTGGAATATGAGAAAACTATAAGGGATCATTTTTTAATTTCTTTAATTTGTACATGTGATGCTTTGAACAATTCTACATACATTATAAATATTTCGATATGTGAAACTAATTCACTAATTTGTATTAGAATTTAACCGAGTTTTTATGAAATGTTAAATTTTATAAGAAAAAGATTAAAACTATGGGGCATATGACAAGAACATATCATGGTTGTAGATCCAAATATATTTTGTCGTCATAGGCCCAAAAAATATTATTTCCGGTGTATATTATAAAAAAATGTCACCGTCATAGGTTTAAAATAGTTAAATCTGGTTTTCATTTATTTTGAAAATACATTTGACGAGAAACCCATGATGACATCCTCTGTGGCGACCACTATTGCCACCTATAATTAAGATGATCTAGATTGATCGTTAATTTTAGATTAATCAGTGAAAGCTGTTTTTTGTTTTATAGTAAAATATATGTAAGTATGAAAATCAAGCAACATCATCATATCACACCTACCGTGATCTTATAGTTTTCTATACAAGTAATTGCTAGATAATACCTCATTAGCATGTGACTAATGACTATTATAAAAACGTATTTCTCCTTGAGTCGCACATAATTCGCATAATCTTGTAATTAAAATGAGGGTCATAGCAGTTGAAACGTACGTACATCGGAGGCCATAGCAATTAGCATTACCAACTGAATTAGTAAGATTTAATTGGATTATGCAAATATCTAATGCTAATATTGGTTTCAGTTCCATGTGTTTGGGTCGATGATGCTTTATATATAACTAGTTTTAGAAAACCCGTGTATTACACGGGTTGAATAAATAAAATATTAATATAATAAAATTTATGGAAAATAAAATAATATTTCAAGATATGATATGACTGAAATTACGTATAAGTAAGTACTGTAAGTAATAAAACAATGATATCAACTTTTTATAATTTATTTTTAATTTTTTTAAAAAATAATATTTTATTCTAAAACAAACCGTATAAAATCATTTTTTTAAATATTTCATTATCATAACTCCTAAATTAAATTATTTTTGGTTTTTAAATAATTTACTTTTTAGAAAAACTAATTTTATAATATATCGTATTTTTAACAAATTTTATAGTTTAGAAAAAATATTATTTATAAAAATTTGTTTATTTAGAAATAACGTTAATAAAAATATTTTTCTTCATTTATAAAAAATTGTTTTAATCTAAAAATGTTAAATTATATAGTTAGTAATTAAGGTAATTATTTAATTGGAGAGAGAGGCGGGAAAATTTTGGTGAGGAAAATTGTGGTGTTGACACATGGCATAATAAGTTACTCTTTTATTATAATAGGTAGATTGAAATTATTGTTTATATTAAATCGATGATATATTTATAAATAATCATTTGCAGAATAATCGCGAATGACTACATGATCTTCCTACTCTAATAAAAGAGTAACTTAGGATGACACATGCCAATACCAAAATCATTCTCATCAAAAATTTTCCGTCTCTCTCTCCTATTAAATAATCACCTTAATTAATAATAATATTATTTAACACTTTTTTAGATTTAATAAATTAAGAAAGAGATATTTTTTACTAATTTCATTTCTAAATAAACAAATTTTTATAAAATAATATTTTTTTTCTAAAGCATCAAACCTTTTTAAATATTTAGAATTGGTATTTTACAAAGTCAATATTTTTAAAATTTTGGGAGTTATGATGATGAAATTTTTAAAAACGACATTTCTATATGGTTTGTTTCGGAATAATTTTTTTTTGCTTTGAAAAAAATTTAAAAACAAATTTTTATAAAGTTGATATCATTGGTTTATTAATTATAATGTTTACTTATACATAATTTCAGTCATATCATATCTTAGAGTATCATTTTATAATTAATAAATTTTATTATATTAATATTTTATTTATTCAACCTGTGTAATATACGGGTTTACTAAAGCTAGTTATCTATATACAACAAAACTTTTTGCTTTTGTAATTAAATTACAAAAATAAAACCTTTTTATACTTGATTTGTTGGGGTTAACAATATGAAGTATCTGAGTTAGCTTTACAATAATTAGTGATTTAAGTTGTAACCATTCACCTAAGCCATTTAGTTACTTTACTTGAGTAAACGACATATTGTTTGGCTTATGGATATCATGGCTCATAGAGATTTACACTCAATATTTCACGTTTTTAGTTTCATCTTCTCTTCCAAAGGTGATTTCAAACAAATTTGAGTGTTCCTAATTTACGGTTATTTGCTCCAACTGTAACAACCATCACGTTTTAATACGGTTTGATTTAGGGTCACGCCGGATCACACAATAAGAAAACAAAAAGAAGTCAAATTAAAATAACATTCAACACTAAGGGTGTAAATAAGATAAGCGAATTTGTGAGTTACTTGGTATCGGCTCACTAAAATCTTGGATTGAACCCAGCTTAAACAAGCTCAAGCGCGATATTATACTATATACCATTTATAAAACAAGATTAAGTCAGAGCTTCACATATCGAGCCCTCTCAAAATAAGCTTTTATTTATATAATTTTTACTTAATATATTAAATATATATTTATATAGATAGTTGTTATTATATTAAAAACTATGATAAAAATAATTAAATCATAAACAAAAGATCGTAATCAATAATCTAATAATCAATAATATACTAATTAATAATCTATCAAATAACCAACCAATAAAATAAATGACTTAATTATCCAAACTAATTATTTAATATTTGTTAATTATTTTATGGGGTCGTCTGATAATAAATAAGTTGGTTTCAAAATTTTTTAAGGGTCGTATAAACTTATTTTCAAAATTGGTCCAAATTTTAATGGGTTCGTTGTTAACATTTTAGGGGATCGATTAGAATTTGTTCGTGTATATATTATTAGAAAAAAAAGTTCATGGGGTGCGGGCGATCTTGTGCCTAAGTAAGCACTAGGTCCGCCTTGTTCATCTTCTTAATTTCAAATCCATACTTTTATAACAAACAAAATGTAAACAAATGCACAATCACAAACAACTAAAATTAGAAAAATACACACTAAATCCTTATCTAAAATCTAATTACATATCTCCTATGATAAACAAATACAATTTGCATAATTGTACATAATTTTATAAACCCTAAAATCAAAAGGGAAAAGATTTTATTTTTTAAAGAATACCTTATATAAGTTAATCTTAATTTTATTTGGGCTTTTAATCTTATATTAATTTAGCTTTTTAAATTTGAGGGGTATCTTAGTTTTTCCTCAGGGATATAAACTTCTTTCAAGGTTGGGTTCATAATTTTATGGGGGTCTGCAGGATCGGTATTGGTCACTTAACAAGTGGCTTTTCTCTCAAACTCAACTAGAACAACACTCAGAAAGAGTCTTAACAAGAGTTGATCATAATATAACAAGTAGCAAATGATAATAAACACAAGCTGTAAATTTTCAAGGTACTTTTATATATTGATTCTCAACTCTAAGGATTACAATACTCTTGCAAGCACAATCTCTCTATCTTTTGAGTTACAATAAGAACTATATATATAATACTACCTACAGTCGGATATACTTTGATTCCAGCTGGAAACCTATAACCAAAAGGCCTATGCTACAAGACTATAGGTTAAGGTATCTCGGATATTTTATCTGAGATTTGGTAGTCGGGACATGTCCCTGACTTACCTTTTGTCACCAACTAAGGTTAGTAACATGTACTATCATAAAAAGGTAAACAGTGGAATAAAGTATGGTCAACTACATGGCTCTTTAGGAAGAAGCCATGCTGTATCAGAAGTCTACAGCGGAATGTCAGAGACCATACTTATGTCCACTGGTTCATAGCATTGTCTTCCGAAGGTTAAGTTGCTTCGGAAGAATAACTTCTTACAAAGCCACTTATACTTCGGAAGACTGCTTCTTCCGAGGCTTGGGAACTTCTTCTTTATCTTCGGAAGTAGAGTTTGTCTTCGGAAGTTGATCTTTTGCTTGACTTCGGAAGAACTCTTCATCCTTCGGAAGTTCTCATACTTAGCTTTGGAAGCCTTTGTATGTAGCACCAAAATGGACTAAGTGAAATGGTTTTGGTTGCACCAGCCTTTATCATGATCCAACAAACTCTCCCTAGGCTGATGCTACCAAAACTTCACTTATCTCGGCTTCTCAAAACTTTCAGCACCAGGGAAATAAGATACTTATCAGTTTCTTTGTTCTTCCCTGATGTGGTGCTGAGAAGTTTGTACAAATCCTTGGTAGACAGAAGATCCAGTCTGTTACCTTGGATTATATGTACCCTTTGCTGTGGCCCTCTGAAAAGAGTTAGTTGATGGGAACTATAATCATATTCCCATCTAACTATAGGTTCCAAGTCTGAACCCTCCATCATCTGTAGAAAGGCAGTGCCCTTGGTGGAAGATCTTTCCTTGTCTTCCTCTCTTCTTAGCTTCAACTCTTCTTTAATCTTGGCTTTTGCAGTTAGCTCTGCTAGATGAAGACTGCTAATATGATTTCTAATGACTACAGCAGCTTCAGAGTTGGAGGGGTTGGAAAATGGCTTCTCTACTACTCAGCAATGTCAAATCTGCTAGAGTGTAGCAGAGAGGTTGCATTAAGTCTGTTGACTTATCCATTTTCTCTTTCCACAGTAAAGTTGTGAGAAGTTTCATCGAACCTCCATGCATTATTTTCTTTCTAGGCACAAGAGACTGACTAGGAATCTTGTCCTCTTTCCTTATATCCAGCAGAGTCACCAGTTTTCTTCTAAGTTTCTTCTCTTCATCATTTAATGAATCCGAGTTGACGCCTAGAAGTCTTGCAGCCTGGTCCAATGTTCCTCTAGGCAAGTCAAGAAATTGATTTCTTGTGAAGGAACATGAAGATCCATCAACATAGGTGATGTTGACAGAGTCTTCTTCACATGAGATCTCGCTCAAGGTTGTACAGTTTATGAGCTTGGTCTTGATTGCCTTGAATTCATTAAGAGAGAGAGGTTGAGAAGGCTGACAGGATGGTTTGGGTATCTGTTGGGTAGGTTTGGGTTCAGTGGTTCTGGGCTGTGTTTTGGGTTGAAGGATGGGTAGTTTAGGTGGTTGAGGTGATGAAGTGGGTATGGGTAGAGTTGTAGGTTCAGGGGTGAAAGGTTCATCTGAGGGCTCGGTTTTGATGGGGAAGGAGAATGGGATTGGTTCTTCTGGTGTTGGTTGTGGTTGAGTGGTTGAGGTGAAGATCGTTCCCTGTCCCCTTCTGTATATCTCTCTCTTCTTTCCCATACGGATGTCAGCTTTGATTTCACTGACAATCTGCTGGAGTGTCTTTTCAGACATGGGACCCACCTGCCTACCAGAGAAGCCATGAGCCCGGAGATAGTCTTTCATCCAGGCTTTATCACTAAGCTTCTTGGTTGCAGAGATCCTTGCTTCTTCTTCCTTCTTCTTCTTCTCTCTGCTCTTTTCCCTTGCAGCCTTCTTCTTTTCTTTCTCCATTTGATCCTGCTTTTCGTTGTGGAGCCAGAGGATCGTATCATTATCATGTGGAGAAAGTTCTTGAAGGTTGAAGTCTCTGGAAAGTAAGAATTTTATCCTAGCTTCCCTTAGCTGCGAGGCAGCTTTCCTCTGTTCCTCCTCTTCCCTCTCTAAGGCCAACCTGGCTTCTTCTTATTGTTTAAGCCTGGTTGTCCACTCCAAAGTCACCAACTCCTCTAGTGGTAGCAGGAGTACTTCTTTATTTGCAGCTTCTAAGTTGATGAGCTGATCAATGAGTTCCTCTCTCTTCTTGTTGTTGATTGCCTCCTGATTGGCTGTAGCTGCCTTTGAACTAGCAGCTAGCAGCTTCTCAGCAGGAAATCTATCTTTCTTCTTTAGCTTCTTAATCCTTTCCTCTTCCTGAAGCTCTTCCACAGTCATCTTCCTTTTTCCTTTGTCTTTTGAAGAGCTTGACTGTGGCGGTTCTTGGATAGAGGGTTCAGATTGAGAGAGAGGCTCAGATGGTGTTTGGGATGGAGCAGGTTTGAGTGAGTCCTCACTATTCACCTCAAATGCCATTTCAAGGATTGCATCTGTGATGATTAGATCCTCGGACATCTGGAACAGTCCTTCCGCAGCTTCCATTTCAGCTTCGGAAGATTCAGCTTGTTCTTCCGAGGCTTTAGCTGGTTCTTCCGAAGCTTTCCTTATGGCTTCGGAAGTTGAAGGAGATACACCTTCTGTCCCAATTGTTTCAGCTACTGGGCCATCAGTCCCCATTTCCCCTTCGAAGTGAATCTTAGATTCCATGTGGACCTTAGGTTGACCAACTTCTTCCATAGTGGTAGAAGGTGCAGTGATCCTTTGAAGCTCTTCAGCTCCAAAGTAGATCAGTGTAGGATCAAGGCTTGGCTGATCAATGGAGGATCTCCATAAAAACTTGATAAAAAGTCTGTAGAGATCCTTAATCATCTGTGAGTCAATGTGAAGGACAGATTGGGATGACTTAGGCATAGTGATGATGTAGGAAGTTGAAGTTGAAGCTTGGACCAGTGGTTTCTTCTGTGTTTATCTCTAAACATTCTCCCCCTTTTTGGTAGCATCATCTTGAGAGCTAGATGAGCTAGAGGAAGAAGTCATTGAGACTTGAATTGGTACATGCCTAACAGACCTCTCTGTCTGTGCCTCAGCTAGTTGAGCCTTGAGATTGTCAATCTCAAGTTGCTGAGTGGCTGACCAGTTCTCTAAGATCCTAACCTTAGATTCAAGGTTTGAGACCTTGGAGATCAAGTACTGAATGGTGAGTTACATACTTTCCTCATCTTCATGTGAAGAATCACGGGGAGATGAGATAACATACCTAGTATGTTCAGTCTCACCACCAGATGTGGCTTCTTAGCACCCTGGATACCTTTGCTCAAAGTCATCTCTTTCAGAGATATCAATGGGCAAAGATGCCATAGACTCATTCTGATTAATGTTACCACTGTCCTGAGAGCTAAATGAGAGACAATGAGTAGTGGCAGCTGAGCCTACATGAGTCCCCTCCATATCAGTGGGACTCACCTCAGTTAAGGTTTGCTGATGGGGGCTAGAGATAAGGGATGTCTTCAGGCTCTGTTAATCTTGGAGAGGGTGTGGTAGATCAACTTCATTACCATGGAGAGATGTTATCTCTTCATCAGTTTTAAAGAGGAGATCAGTAAAGGATAGGGAGGCTAAACCTACTGATCCGGGACCTTGATCAATGTCTACAGGCATTGAGCCTCTGGTGGGGCTGTCCCTAATTGGCTGCACAGGGGAGTGTAGAGACTCACCCTGTGGGCTAAAGGCTTGGGTGTCGGGCTCTTGGGTTTGAGACTGAGGAAGCTCAAAACCCAAATTGAGGTCAAAAGTGAAGGATGGTATGACCTCGGACTGAGTGGGAGCCCATTGTTCCACTCTAGTCCTTTTGGATTGAACAGGAGGAGCTTGTTCAATCAGAATAGATTGAACAAGGGTTTGTTTGGGACGTCTTTGATATGTGATTATGATGGGTGGAGAAGGTAATGTGAGATTTGTGGTGAAGGTTGCTGGTGTGGGTTCATAACCTGTGGGGTTAACAGGGATGTCACCAGGAGCTATGCGCTCAATCATACCTGGAAGTAGATCAGTGTGTCTTCCATTGAAGTTGGTGGACACCTTCTTCATGGTCTTGAAGATGGTAGGCCTCATGTGAGGGACAGCTAGAGCAGCTGCACAGACAAGCTGACTCTGGTCCAACTCACAGTTGATGATGTGCTGAAGGAATATAGGGTACATGAAGAATGTTTCCCTTTGAAGATTCCCTATGAGGTTAGTCAGCACAAACCTTGAGTAGTTGAAGCGCAGGCCTCTCACCAACCCATAAACTAAGCATCCTAGTTCATAGGGAATTTGATCCCATCCCCCTGACTTATTAGACAGATAGTAGAGAACAATGTGCAAGAGAAACTTCCAGTTGTAGGAGAAGTTGAAATTCTACACAGTTGACCTGCTTACATCTCCTCCATATCCCATTTGAGTGTAGGTGCTGTCTAAGTCGTCCTTGGGAAACTCAGTAGGAGCTCCTTCATCCTGGAGCTCTAGATGCTCCTTCATCCTGGAGCTCTAGATGCTCCCTGATAAGTTGTTCAGTAATGATCAGCTCCTGTCCACAAATGCTGGTCCTCAGTATACGAAGCCTATTTAGGGTTTCTGCTCGACCATTTCCCCGAAATTCGGCCATTTGGTTTGAGTAAACAGTGGGGTTAACGGTAAGAGCTGTGAGGTAGGTTGATTTAGAGAGAAAGGTGATGATTTCAGAGAAGTCAGCATCTCTTGAAGAATCAAGTAGTGCGACTTGGTTGTGCTGAGGGTTTAGCGCCATTATGAAAGGGAATGAAGATCAGTTTGAACTTGGGTGAATATGAAGCGACGAAACTTTTAGGGCAGTAAATTGATAAAAGTTGAACAAGTGTTGATTATTTAAACAGTGGGGGTGACTGTGGGGAGTAACTGTGGGAGGTTATGGAGGTTTTCGGTGGTTATGATGGTTTGCGGTTATGAAATGACAATGGCGGCAAGGGATAAGTTTAAATAATCTGACAATTATTAGTAAAATATTTACCTTTTAGAGAGTGGGGCCCAAAAAGATATCCGTTACACAGTAAAAACTCTTTTTCCGAGTATAAAACATTTCCGAAGGTAATTTGTCTTCCGAAGGCAATTCTTTCTTCCGAAGCAAAGCATTGCTTCCGAAGGTAAGAGTTGTTTTCTTGAATGAAGAGTTTTAAAAGCTTCGGAAGTAGATCTGATGTGAAATCAATGCTTCCTCCGAGACTAAAAACTCTTCCGAGAAGAAAATTTCCATGGAGGAATTTGACTTCGGAAGATATTAAGGAATATCTTCTGAGAGTTAATTCCTCTTCGGAAGAAATCTACACTGAGAATATTTCAAAGAGATCTTTTGTAACAGGGCTTAAATTGTATTGACACAAGACATTACACATTAAAAAGCTTTCAAAAGAGGTAGTTTAATCAATGTTATCATCCCAATAGCTGATATGAGATATTTAAACCTTTGTTCATCAAAAGCTTTGGTGAACAAATCAGCATATTGTTCATTTGAGTCAACTTTGATTAGCTTGATCAGATTTTTCTCATGAATATCTCTAATGAAATGATACCTGATATCAATGTGCTTTGTCTTAGAGTGCTTCACTGGATTTTTGGTGATGGAGATAGCACTATTGTTGTCAATATGAATAGGAGTGCTCATGAAGTTGAATCCATAGTCTAACATCTGGTTCTGAATCCACAGTAGCTGAGCACAGCAGCTAGCAGCAGCAATATATTCAGCTTCAGCAGTTGATGTAGATACACAGGATTGTTTCTTGCATTGCCATGAGATGATCCTTCCACCAAGAAATTGACATCCTCCTGATGTTGATTTCTTGTCAATGTTGCAACCACCATAGTCACTGTTAGAGTATCCATAAAGATTGAAATCACTATTTCTTAGATACCAGAGACCTAGTTTAGGTGCTCCTTTAAGGTATCTGAGGATTCTCTTTGCAGCAGCTAGGTGAGACACCTTTGGAGCAGCCTGATATTTTGCACAAATGCAAGTCGCAAACATGATATCAGGTCTACTAGCAGTAAGGTACATTAGAGAACCAATAATTGCTCTATACTGATGTTGATCAGTATCCTCCCCTTCAAGGTCAGGGCAAAGATTATGGTTTCTGGGTATGGGTGTCTTGGCTGGCTTACAGTCCTTCATCTCAAATCTTTCTAAGATGTTATTGACATACTTGGATTGATTAATGAAAAATCCCTCCTTCAATTGCTTCACCTGAATCCCAAGGAAGAAGTCCATTCTTCCCATGGAACTCATTTCAAACTTCCTTTTCATGATGCTTTCAAAGTCTTTGCACATTTGGTCATTTGAGGAATCAAATATGATGTCATCAACATAGACTTGGACAAGCAAAATAACCTTTCCAGACTTTCTAATGAAGAGAGTCTTGTCAATTGTACCTCTAGTGTAGCCACTCTTCAGAAGAAATTGAGATAGAGTCTCATACCACAGCCTAGGTGCTTGATGCAGCCCATATAGAGCTTTGTCCAATTTGCAAACATAGTTGGGATGCTGTGCGTCTTCAAATCCCGGAGGCTGGCATACATAGATTTCCCTATCCATATCCCCATATAGAAAAGCGCACTTGACATCAAGTTGGTAGACAGTAAAGTTCTTGGATGCAACATAAGCAAGGAAGATCCTAACTGCCTCAAGTCTTGCAACTGGTGCAAAGACATCAGTATAATCAATTCCTTCCTCTTGGGTGTATCCTTGAACTACTAATCTAGCTTTGTTCTTGATAATCAAGCCTCTATCATCTTTCTTGTTTCTGAAAACCCATTTAGTGCCTATGGGTACTTGACCAGATGGTAGTGGGCATAAGTTCCAGACCTTTTGTCTTCTGAATTGAAGTAGCTCCTCTTGCATCGATTTAACCCAACTGCTATCTTTCAAGGCATCTTCTACCTTATTGGGTTCCACCTGGGATAGAAAACATGAGTACAAACAGACATTCCCATGATGTGTTTGTCCTCTTGTTCTCACACCTTCTGAGACATCTCCTATGATGTTCTCAGTTGGATGAGTGTTATGAATCCTAAGACGAGGAATCACTTCCAGTTGCAGAGATAGGTCCGGGTCGGACATATTCTGATTAGGAACTGGAACACTCTGTCCAGCTGCTGTTTCAAAGTCATTTAATGAGGACTGATTGAATGACTGAGAAACATCATCTATGGTTGGCTGTGAAGTAGTATTAACAGTTGCCTGTTCCTTCAAAATACTGCTTCCTTCAACCTAGTGTTGTACTGGATCACCTGATGAGTTTTGAGGTTCATCAAGTGATTCACTTGTTGAAGCTTCACTATTCCTTGAGATAGTTACACTATCTGATCTATGAATGGTTGAAGCTTGTTGTCTTTTAGTTCTTGGAGAATTTGGAAGAGGTCTGGGTAGCTCAAATAGTTGAGTAGCATCAGCATCAGCATCACCTTGAGCACCTGTTCCAGCTAAAACATTCTCACAAGATGGTTTAGAATAGTTTGTAAACAATTCTAAGTCAAAGATATAATCAGGTCCATTCCCCCTAACACAAGGAGTGTGCTCATTAACAACTATATTGGATGATTCCTCAAATTGTTGATTCTTAATGTTGTACACTCTATAGCTTTGGAGCTAGAAGAGTATCCAACAAAGATAGCATCATCTGACTTCTCAGCAAACTTTGCTAAGTTGTCTTTTGTGTTAAGTATGGTACACCTGCTACCAAAGGACCTTAGAAAACTAATGAACGGTGGTCTCTTGTTCCATAACTCATAAGGGGTTTTTCCATGGGGCTTAACTATAAGAACTCTGTTCTGCACATAACATGCAGTGCTGACTGCCTCTGCCCAGAATATTAGAGGAAGTTTTGAATCAGCTAACATAGTTTGAGCAGCCTCAATAAGTGTCATGTTTCTCCTCTCAGCAACACCGTTTTGTTGAGGAGTTCTGGGAGCACTATATTGTCTGGCAATCCCTTTTGAGTCACAGAATGAGTCAAGAACAAAGTTCTTAAACTCAGTCCCTTGATCACTTCTAATGATTTTAACCTTATGATCAATTTGATTTTCTATTTTAAGAATAAAAGATTTCAAAGTTTCAGCTGTTTCATTTTTAGTTCTTAAAAAGAATACCCATGTAAATCTTGTAAAATCATCAACTATCACAAGGCAGTATGATTTCTTTGCTCATTATACTTGTGGGACCAAAAAGATCCATGTGCAATAAGTGTAATGGAGTAGTGATTGAATTAACACATTTGGATTTGTGAGATGTCATGTGTTGTTTCTCTTTCAGGCAGGCAACACAGTTATCTTTGCAGAAAAACTCCTTTTTAGGCAAACTATGTACCAAGTTATTTTTAGCCAATTTATTCATTGTCTTAAAATTTACATGACACATACGTTTATGCCATAGTGTTGATTCATCACTATCAGCTTTGGAAAAAAACATGATACTTCACCCATAGGAGAAGCATTGTTCATATCTAGCTTGTACATATCCCCTTTCCTCGGAGATCTAAGAAGCACCAATTCCGGAGGAATTGTCATTCCTGGTTTGAGGATAATGCACTTGTGTTCTGTGAAAAGCATTTGATGCTTTTGGTCACAGAACTGAGAAACACTTAATAGATTGTGTTCAAGCTGTCTGACAAAGTAAACTTTGTCAATGTTTAATCTTCCATTGGATATACTTCCTCTGCCTGAAATATATCCTCCGGTCTCACCTCCGAATTGGACAGGCCCTCCATCATAGTTCTGGAATTGTTGAAGGAGAGATCTGTTCCCTGTCATATGCCTGAAGCATCCACTATCTACAATCCAGACATTGTTGTTCTTGTCAAATGGATGTCCCTGCACATAAGATGAGATTGTTAGTTTTGTTTGGAAGCCCAAGCCTTGCTGGTGTTAGGCTCTTCCAAAGATGATGACATGATTGAACCAAAAGATATGCATTGGGGTTCAATAGAGGTCATTGAAGAAGAGGTTTGGGCTGCAGCATCTTCCTTGATCTTCCAATCCATCCCTTGGTTGATCTTTGAGAATGAGCTTGTTGAGGCTATTATCACATGGACTTCTTTCGAAGCTTCTTTCTTTTCGGAAGAAGCCTTCACCAGCTTTTCTTCCGAAGTAGTCTTCTTCTGGGTTGGTTTCAGGGAAGCTTTCTTGTTCTTCCGAACCTTTGAAGCTTTGGCTTCCGAAGTCATTTTCCCTTCGGAAGAAGTACTTTCTTCCGAAAGCAACTTGGCTTATGAGACCAACTTTCCCTTTTTCATCACTTGGACTGTTTGAAATGGTCGAAATGTGAAACCTTCCCTGACTCTTTCTTTTCTAACATTATTTGCATAATGTGTGCTTGCTGGATTGTAGTAAAAATCTTTAGCCATGTGGTTGTGCAAACCACACATTATGCATGCGATGTTAGTCTTTTGGGAATGTGAAGGTTGCTGTTTCTTGGGTTTCTTTTCTTCATCAGCAACTTTTTCTTTTAACTTCTGATCCTTTGATAGGACAGGAGTGCTAGTATTACACTCCTTTCCTGAATCAGAGGTACCTAACACTTGAAATCCAGCTGAGATAAAGACACCTTTTTGCTTTGGGTCGATCTTTAGCTTAGACTCAGCAACTTCTTGGCAGTCTTTCTAGCTGCTTTAGCTCTGCTTCTTCTTGCCTTGGTGGTTAGGATTTGATCTTCACAGGAGGAGATAGGTGCATTTACCTGTTTCTTCCCTGTGGTGGCCACTATTATTTCATCCTCCTTCAATTCTAGTGAAGAAGGGTCAGCAGTTGGAACCTCTTGCTCCTCAGTACCACATCTAGGTTGTCGAATAGACTCATAAGAGTGTGGTGGAGCGATTTCATTGGTTCCCAACCCTTCTTTGTTTTGATAAAACATTTTGGAATGGGAGGATGATGCAAGAATAGCTTGGAAGTTTTGCTCAGCAATAGCGTGCTTCCTGGCCTGAGCCTCAGCAGTGACAAGCTGGGCTTGAGTTTCAGACAGCTTGGATATCAGATATTTGATTTGAGTCTTATAGTTGGTTTGTTCATGTTTTAAAAGAGACAGTTTTCTCTAACTCATCAATTTTCTTTTGATAGTCAGATTCAGCTCTTTTAAAGTCAGATTTTAATATATTTAAAGACTCAACATCATATCTGATTTCCATATTGTAATCCTTGTAAAGTTTAACTTTAGCAAAACAAGCTGGAGTGCAAAGATGTTCATATACCTGAGCATCATCTGTTCCGGCCATGAGTGCTTGAGCAGGAGTCACATCCTGTACCATGAAGCTCCAGTCAATATCTTGAGCTATTGCAGCTGTTTCAGTTGTCTTTTCTTCAGACTTTGAGGTTGAGGGATGTGTGGAGGCCTGTGGGGTTCCCGGGTTGTTTTGGGAGCCTTGCATTCCCTGGCAAAGTGACCCAGTTGGTTGCAGTTGTAGCACCTTGCTTTGGTCTTGTCAAACCCAAACTTGCTGTTGACAGGGTTTTGAGGGAATTGCCTTCCAGTTCTCTTGAAGAACTTCTTCGTTCTGTAAGTTAAAAGAGCCATCTGTTGGACAATGTCCATATACTCTACATCATCTGGACTGAAGCACTCCAGATCATCAAAGCATATTGAAAATCATCAGAGTGTCCACTTCCAGAGACAAAGGCACAACTATCCTGAAAGGAGTTGTGTTGAGCCTGTTGAGACCTTGGAGTCTCAGGTAGAGTAATGAAGGGTCCATTTTGTGAGTTGTCAGGGTAGCATAACAACTGATGTTATGGTTCTATGCTTTCCTTTTCAACCACATGAAGGGCTGAACTCAGTTGGTTATTAGAGTTACCAGAGGAGTTTTGCATGTTCATCTCCATCTGGAATGCACTGAGGATATCGTACAACTCTGTGAGAGTAAGAGTCTTAAGGTCTGATGTTCTCTTGATCACAACACAATAGTGTGTCCATAGTTTAGGAAGGGAAGACATGAACTTCCTTACTATGTCCCTGTTCTCAAGAGTTACTCCAATATCCACCAGAGTATCCACTATCTCAACATACCTGAAGTATTGTTGAGTCAAGGTCTCACCGGCCTTGAAAGTGAAGTTTTCAAACTGTTGCTTTAAAAGATCCTTCTTGTTCTCTTTAGTCTCCTTGGATCCTTCATACATGAGCTTCAGTGCATCCCATAAGTCTTTAGCTGTCTTGCACTTCTTGAAGCCTCTGTAGATGGAGTTTGGAAGAGCAGTTTGAAGACAAGTCATAGCCCTTTGATCAAGCTCTATTCTTTTTCAATCTTCTTCTGAGTAATCGTCCACATCTTTTGGAATGATACGATTACCAGTAGCAGAAGTAGTGCTTGGTATGAAAGGAACATTAACAACGGAGTCCCACATCCTTGAGTCTTGACACTTGATGAAGCCTTCCATTCTTGTGCACCATGTGTCAAAATCTTCAGGGGTGATCAGTGGGGACTTGGTCATGGTACCAGTTTCCATATCAGCTTCTGTGAGAGTGGCCATTTGAGTGAATGGGTTGTAGGGAGGAGTGAAAAACAAGTTGATTTGGAAGGTTAGATCACACAATCAAGAGCCAAACAAAGCTCTGATACCAATTGCAGGATCGATATTGGTCACTTAACAAATGGCTTTTCTCTCAAATTCACCTAGAACAACACTCAGAAAGAGTCTTAACAAGAGTTAATCACAATATAACAAGTAGCAAATGATAATAAACACAAGCTTTAAATTTTCAAGGTACTTTTATATATTGATTCTTAACTCAAAGGATTACAATACTCTTACAAGCACAATCTCTCTATCTTTTGAGTTACAATGAGAACTATATATATAATACTACCTACAGCCGGATATACTTTGATTCCAGCAGGAAACCTATAACCAAAAGGCCTATACTACAAGACTATAGGTTAAGGTATCTCGGATATTTTATCTGAGATTTGGTAGTCAGGACATGTCCCTGACTTACCTTTTGTCACCAACTAAGGTTAGTAACATATACTATCATAAAAAGGTAAATAGTGGAATAAAGTATGGTCAACTACATGGCTCTTTAGGAAGAAGCCATGCTGTATCAGAAGTTTGCAGCAGAATGTCAGAGACCATACTTATGTCCACTGGTTCATAGCAGTGTCTTCCGAAGGTTAAGTTGCTTCGGAAGAATAACTTCTTCGAAGCCACTTATACTTCGGAAGACTGCTTCTTCGGAGGCTTGGGAACTTCTTCTTTGTCTTCGGAAGTAGAGTTTGTCTTCAGAAGTTGATCTTTTGCTTGACTTCGGAAGAACTCTTCATCCTTTGGAAGTTCTCATGCTTAGCTTCGGAAGCCTTTGTATGTAGCACCAAAATGGATTAAGTGAAATGGTTTTGGTTGCACCAGCCTTTATCATGATCCAACAGGATCGTTGCTAACATCTTATAAGGGTCGGTTGGATTTTGATCGTAAATATACAATTAGAAAAAAAAATTTCACTGGGCGCGAGCGACCCGATACCTAAGCACTAGGTTTGCCCTTGTTCATCTTCTAAGTTTCAAATTCTTACTTGTATAACAAACAAAATGTAAACAAGTACATAATAACAATTGACAACTCAAACTACAAACTAAACCCTAATCTAAAATATAATTTCATCCCTCCTGTAATAAATAAATACATTTACACAGATGTGCATAATTTTATAAACCCTAAAATTTAAAATCAAAAGTGAAAAATTTTAAAAAAATTAAGAGAATACCTTATACAAGTCAATCTTAATTTTATTTATTTAGGCTTTTAATATTATATTATTTTGAGCGTTTTAAATTTAAGGGATATCCTAATTTTTACCAAGAGGTATCCCTATACATACAACAGTGATTTTCTTTTTATTTTTTTTTTGCGCTTCAAAACCTCGAAACGAGAGTTTGAGGGTCGCCTGGGCTAAAATAAAACAAAAACAAAAACTATAATGTTAAATATTTAATAAATTACAACAAACATAATTTTTTTGGCCTCTATGCATATCACAAAAAATAACATACTTTTTACATCTAACATTTTCTACTCTTGCCCTTTACAATCTTCAACAATAGGTCTAACAACCAATTTCCAATAAAATAAACTTTTATGCATGTATATTTAGGACAAAAAAAGGCCAAAAAACATTAATAAGTCGAAAAGAAACAACTACATCTAGTAAATAAAGAAGGGGATGTTGCTGTTGTAACGTTAAGCTGGGCCATATGCATGTATGGCCTGGTAATATAAATTGCATTTATAATATTTAGAAATAATAATAAATCTTCCTAGATAGATACAAGCATTTTCACCTATGAACTTGCTCACATTCATCATCTGCAAAATGCAACAACCAAACAATTTGGTGTCATGGTTGTGGCAAGAGACCAGCAACAACGAGCTACATGTGTTAGTTGTCACAATTTCATTATTAATCTTGCCTATTTTATGGTATAAGTTTAGAGTTTTAAACACCTCAGATGGGGCGCCACCGTTGCCACCAGGTCCCCGTTCGTTCCCCATCGTTGGGTACCTTCCGTTTCTTAGTCCCGATTTGCACTAACAGTTCACCAACATGGCTCGCACCTACAGCCCCATCTTCCAGTTGAAGTTGGGAAACAAACTTAACGTCGTCATAAACACCCCAGAGTTAGTAAAAGTAGTGATTCGTGACCATGAAGAGGCCCTTTCTGACCGCGGCCAATCAGTCGCGTCTTTAGCACTATCTTATGGAGGCCAAGATATAATATTTTCCTACAACAACCCCAACTGGCGTAAGCTTCGTAAGATATTTGTTCATGAGATACAAAGTAATACGACATAACAGAAGCAAGATATATTATCCTCATTTAAATTCAAATTAGTCTAATCTAGTTGTATATTAGATAGTCAATGGTTGTTGTAGATTTCCTTATTATTCTCATGTTTGTTATTCTTCTAACTTGTATTTATAGATTCACCTCATGGCAATACATAATACATAAAAATTTTCTTCATCTTTAACCTTCTCTGAGCTTCTATATGGTATCAGAGCTCGGTTCACAACCCAGCTCTCCAATCGATTCGCAGCACCCTTCTTCAGCCTCCTCGTTAGCCCTTCAGTCATAATGAGCCACAATGATTCCTCTCTCACGGTTAACACCGTAAGCAATCTCACAATGTTGAGTTTTCCAGCCACACTCAAACTAACATCCACCAATTACTTGGGTTGGAAAACCTAGATCGAAGCCCTCCTCCACGGTCTGGGTCTATACAGATTCATCGATGGATCTTACCCCGCCCCGACCCCAACCACTGCCGCTGACGGGTCGAAGACTCCTCATAAGGATTATGCTCAATGGTTCCGGCAAGACAGATTACTTTTTGGTGCCTTGGTTGGAAGCCTTTCACCTGAGATTGTGCCACTCATCACTAACGCCACGTCCTCCCAAGAAGCATGGAAGATTTTAGCCAGTACCTACGCCTCTCCCTCTCGAGGCCATATCAAACAGCTTCAACACAAGCTCAAACAATCCACCAAAACACCCAATCAAACAATCACAGATTACATGCAGAGCATTAAAACGGTGGTCGATGAACTTGCCATCCTCGGGAAAAAGATAGATGAAGAGGATGTTATCGACATCATTCTGCACGGTCTCGATCAAGTCGCCTACAAACCTTTGCTCGATGTTGTTCATGCCTGGGACAACCCAATCACCTTCAACAAGCTTCATGAAAAATTTATTAATCATGAACTCACTCTCTCCCAACAAGTTGTCACAAATGGCATCCACCAACCGGCTGCGGTCTTTCATGTTCAAAACCGCTCCCCGCACAACCATCGGCAATCAACCAAACCTTGGCAGCCTCGTCCGCCAAGCAACTCTCCTGGGCTACTTCCTACGCCTCCTTCGGGCCCTGCTACACGCCCATTCTTGGGCAAATGTCAATGGTGCCACCTCAAAGGATCATTCTCTCACCAACTGTGCATCCTTTAAAAAGCTATATCCACATGTTTCTATTCCAGTGTTTAACAGGAACTCCCAAGCTAAGAATGCTCAAGTCCACATGGTGCACACTCAACCAAACACCACTGCCAATTGGCTCTTTGACAGTGGGGCCTCGCATCATGTCACCAATGACCTTAACAACTTATCCCTCCATGCCCCGTATGATGGAACTGAGGAACTTGTAATCGGCGATGGTTCGTCTTTGAAAATCACTCATATTGGCTCTTTAATTATTCGCACGTCACACACACCCTTAATTCTTACTAATGTCTTGTGTGTTCCAAATTTATCTCGTAACATCATCTCTATATCTCAACTTTGCCTTGATAAAAATTTTCTAATTGAGTTCTTTTCTTCTATGTTTATAATCAAGGACCGGCACTCGAGACTCCCCCTTCTCAAGGGAACGGCCACACGAGGGATGTATGAACTCCGCTCATCTCTCTCACCTTCCGTCTTCACCGCCCGCTTAAATAAATTTGCTCCCTGGCACCACCGGCTCGGTCATCCCAACAATAAAACCCTCCAGACTTTAGCATCTTTTATTAGTTCTATTTCCTTTTCAAATGATCCTTGTAATTCTTGTCGAATCAATAAAAGTCACCGGTTACCATTTTCGGTTTCTACACTTCAATCGCATGCTCCTTTAGACTTAATCTTTTCTGATGTATGGTGTTCACCGGTTATTTATTTTGATAATTACAGGTATTACATTATATTTGTTGACCACTACACAAAATACACTTGGCTTTACCCATTAAAACAAAAATCCGACTCATTATCTATTTTCATCCGTTTTCAAAATTTAGTTGAAAATTACTTTCAACGAAAAATCAAACAACTATTTTCCGACAACGGCGGCGAATACATCAAGCTTCTCCCTCACCTTCATTCTTGTGGCATCTCGCATCTTACTTCTCCCCCCCACTCCTGAACACAACGGGTACGTCGAGCGGTGCCATCGCCACATTGTTGAAACCGGCCTCTCTCTTCTTTCTCATGCCAAACTCCCCGTCACTCTTTGGCCATTTGCCTTCACCACTGCTGCCTATTTAATTAACCGTCTTCCCACTCCTACTCTTAACAATGACTCACCCTTTCATCGTCTCTTTAACAAACTCCCTAACTACACCAAATTACGTAGCTTTGGTTGTTTATGTTACCCGTGGCTCCGACCCTACTCCCCTAACAAACTACACCCCCGCTCGACTCCGTGTATCTTCGTCGGCTACTCACCCTCCCAGATTGCATATTATGCGTTTGATCCCATCACCACTAAAGTTTACTCTTCCCGCCATGTCATTTTTGAAGAATGTATTTTTCCTTATGAAAAACTCACTGCCACTTCTACTCCGTCCCCCACTCTAAATGACTGGCTCCCCATCACTTTGCCTTTGTTGCAGTCCCCACCTTCACCAACCACACCCCCCCCCCCCCCTTCTACCTCACCGCCAACCACCCCCACTCCCTCCCCAATTCCCCCATTCCTGATCCACCCCCTGTTCCGACCACCGCCAAACCCCAAACTCGATCTAATCCTAAACCCAATCCTTGTTATCACAATTCTCAATTCCTACTTTACAATAGTACTCCCGTCTCTCTCACTGAACCAACTACCGTTCTACATGCCTTGAAACACCCTCTCTGGCATAAAGCCATGTTGGCGGAATTTGAGGCTTTAGAACGCAATCAAACATGGACCCTAGTTCCATCCACCTCTGCACCAAATCTCGTTGGTTGCAAATGGGTTTACCGCACTAAATACAAACCACACGGCTCCGTTGATCGCCTCAAAGCTCGCCATGTGCCAATAGGTTTTCATCAACGTCCTGGAATCGACTATGTTGAAACCTTCAGTCCTGTTATCAAACCCGCCACATTACGTCTTTTACTCTCTCTTGCCGTCTCTCATAACTGGCCTCTCCGCCAACTGGACATCAATAACGTTTTCTTACAAGGAACGTTAACAGAAGATGTTTACATGGCCCAACCCCCTGGATTTGTCAACCCCTCTTTTCCCAATCATGTTTGCAAGCTACAAAAGGCTATATATGGTTTATGCCAAGCCTCCCGTGCATGGTACGATGAACTCAAATCATACCTCCTCTCTCAAGGCTTCAAACCAACTATCTCCGACTCTTCCCTTTTCACACTCACCACCGGCACTTCCCCCATTTTTCTCCTTGTCTACGTTGACGACATAATTGTCACGGGTCCATCTCCTACTCATCTTGATCACTTCATCCAATCTCTTGCTTCTAAATTCTCATTGAAAGATCTTGGCAACTTGTCCTACTTCCTTGGGGTTGAAGTCATACCTCACCCCCAAGGCCTTCTTCTTTCCCAACACAAATATATCCGTGACATCCTCATTTGAGCCAAAATGAGTGAATCAAAACCGATATCCACACCCATTACTTGCTCCGAGCCACTTACGTTGCATGGTTGAACACCCCTTTCATCACCCACTGAATATCGAACCTTAGTTGGTGCCTTACAGTATTTATCACTCACGAGACCTGACATTTCCTTTACTGTCAACCGGTTATCTCAATTCATGCACCAACCTTCTACATCACACTGGGCTGCTCTCAAACGACTTCTTCGCTACTTGCACGACACACTTCAACATGGTATCTTACTCCGACGCTCCTCCCCCCTTCTTCTTCATGCCTTCACTGATGCTGATTGGGCCGGTGATAAAGACAACTACCGAAGCACCAGTGGATATATTGTCTATCTCGGGTCAAATCCAACCTCATGGAGCTCAAAGAGACAAAGTACACTCGCCCGTTCCTCTACTGAGGCTGAATTTCGGGCTGTTGCTGCAACATCAACAGAGGTTCAATGGCTACAATCCTTACTATCAGAACTTGGCTTCGGCTCCTTGCCAACGCCAACCATCTACTGTGACAACCTCAGTGCCACCACCTACTCCGCAAATCCTGTTTTTCACTCACGGATGAAGCACTTAGCATTGGACTTCCATTTTGTAAGAGAAAAAGTGCAAAGTGGTTCCCTAAGGGTCACCCACATCGCAGGTGACGATCAATTGGTAGATGCACTCACAAAACCACTCCTCAAGCCACGATTTCGGCTTCTTCTTTCCAAGATTGGCCTTGTCGCTATACCGTCCATCTTGCGGGGGCATAATACGACATAACAGAAGCAAGATATATTATCCTCATTTAAATTCAAATTAGTCTAATCTAGTTGTATATTAGATAGTCAATGGTTGTTGTAGATTTCCTTATTATTCTCATGTTTGTTATTCCTCTAACTTGTATTTATAGATTCACCTCATGACAATACATAATACATAAAACTTTTCTTCATCTTTAACCTTCTCTGAGCTTCTATACAAAGCAGCAAAAATCTTAAAGCATGCAGTTCATTTCGAAGGGACGAAGTTAGAAAAACCATCAAGAATGTTTTTGGTAAAATCGATACCATCGTTAACATTCGTGAGATGGCTTTCTATACAGAGACTAATGTCCTAACGAGAATGATTTTAGAAAATACAACAAATAACACTGCGAAAAATAATAATCTTGGAGCGGAGATAGATATGGTGGCTACAAACATCATTAAGATTTTTGGACAGTTGAATTTGTCTGATTTCTTCCCGATTCTTGCGCGATTTGATCTACAAGGTGTTGAGCGGGACATGAAGATGCAACTTAACAAGTTGGATAAACTTTTCACTAGCATCATTGAAGATCGAATCGAATCCAACATCAAAAGGTCACAAGATGAAGTGGGGCATGAAGGAAAGAAAGATTTTGTACAAATGTTACTAGATTACAAGGATGAAAAAGATGGAACGTCGCTTAACATGACTCAAATGAAGGCACTTCTCATGGTAAGATTTCTTCTTTATATTTTGTGCAATGCTTCGTATAAGAGTAGAGGGTCATGTTTCTCATCCCTTCCGTTCCAAATCCAAGATATTCGTATTTTTTAACGACATTTTAGTAGTTAGTAACACCAAATTAATAATATTCGTACATCTAAAAGAGTCAAAGCCTACAACTTGATCACTAGATGAAAAGATCAATGGTTGTTATTCGTCTTTCTCATCCCTGACCATTTTTCATTAAATTAATTAAATCAATTTGTGTAAATTAATTATACTAATAATAACTAACATTGATTAAGTAATTAAATAGCAATGATAAGTGCATTTGGCAATTTGAAATACGTTTATAATAATTAAGAAAATCAATTGATGTAAATTAATTATACTAATAAAAACTAACATTGATTAAGTAATTAAATAGCAATGTAAGTTCATCTGACAATTCGAAATACATTTATATTGTAGGCGTAATGATACTATTAGTTAGAGAGATGAAAATGAAGATATTGAATATATCTTTCTTTCTTGATTGTTGTTAACCGATCACACAGCTTCCGCTGTCGAGACGAAATTCAAAGTTAGTGTTTTTGTTTCTTGTAAAATTATTTAAAATTATATAAAACTAGGTGGTATCCACCACGCGCGATGCGCGTGTTATGAGCCGGGCTCAGAATAGGCTATCAGTTGCGACTGCTAACCATAAAGGACTGCCACGCCAAAGCAACTGATGTCATTGTTGTTTATCATCACAGCCCAATATTAACAAAGCAAAGAAAGGAACACAGGTTCTAAAAACGCACAGTGCTCATGTTACGGACGAGGCTTTCGGTGCGGCTGCTAACCGTAAACGGCTGCCATGCCAAAGCAACAGATGGCATTGTAGTTTATCATCACTACATGATATTATACTATACAGTAACATACCAACCAAAGGAAAGGGTTCATGTCTCAGATGTACAAAACATCAGCATCATCATCAACCTGAAATACAAGGTTTTCATCGTATTTGTGTTTCTTAACGACAATCGATAAAACAATTTTCCAAACAGCAAGACAATAGGCAGCTCAACTTAAGCATGATGGCCAATGTAGCTAGTCATATGAGCTCTGACTCAGTCTCAAATGAGTCAAGCTCACTGATCAAAGAAAAACAAAAACAGATACACCCAACAAATATAATCCCCCAATAGAACCATGAATAAATACCAAGATGAACACCAAGGCAACCGTCTCAGATGAGGAAATGCCCACCATCATTGACGTTACAAATCACCAAATAGAAAAGTCTCAAATGAGGAAATCCTCATCATCAGAAGCTTTAAAGAGACTAACCCAACCTTTTAAACACATTTGAGGCAGTGGTGGGATTCAAGTTGTACATAGGCAATAGTAACTTGTACATCACTGTATTACTGTTCATCTACATAACTAAGGCCTCACATACATCATAAAAGAACATCCACTTTAAAAACCAACAAGAGATAACCATTAGACTAAAGGCGGATCCAAAAACCATAATACTTCAATAGGGAGAAAGGAGAAAATCAGAGAGAGGCAGAGGAGAAGGGGAGACAACGGCAATCAAACCATTAACGTCGACACCCTGAACTGCGAAGAAACAACCGCAAGCTCTACCTCAACCGCAAACGGGAGGCCAAGCAGCGACTATTTCCAATGCTACCGCCACCATCACGGTGGTCGACGGCCATCGGCCATCACATCAGCCATATCCAGATCTACCCGAAACAGAACGTGTAGGGGTGATCGGAACAAAAGACCAACAAACAGGGATCTATCGGAGCACCCCTACCAAACAAGAAGAAGAGAGACACCATGCAAACCGGGATCCTCAAACGGACACCGCCTACGACAGCCGCACACCGTCGGCGACTAAACGGAGACGACGTACACCGTCGGCGACAGCCGCCGGTGACCCAGTAGCACCTATCGCCCCTGCCCCCGCCGCCCTCTCAAACTCTTTCTCTCTCTAAATGTATAAGAAGCTTTAAAGAAAGAAACCCAACCTTTTAAACACATTTGAGGCGGTGGTAGGATTGAAGTTGTACATAGGCAATAACAACTTGTACAGTATTACTATTCATACTGGTCATTTCCAATCTTTATTAACATATATGTTAATTAGTAAAATTTGTTGTATATCATGGATTAAGCGTTGTACTAAGAACATTTACAACAGGACCCCATTGCTATCTTCATCCCTACAATTTACGGTTTCCTATTTTCATTCCCCTACCCTTATTATAAGGCCATAAGGGAGGTAGGGTAAAACACTATTTTTTAAATAATGATTAGGAGTAAAAAAATAATTAAAAATAAATATAAAGGTATTACTTAATTGAAGTAGGGATAGATGCAAAGTTTTATGATCCCACACGCCCTAGGTTCCAGGCCGCTGTCATACCATGTAACCTATAAATAGACCCAGAATGAAATGGAGTCTAATTACTTTGTGGTGCTAGAACGTTATGATTGCAGGAACCGACACAACAGCAACAACTGTAGATTGGGCAATGGCAACAATTATGCAAAATCAAAATGTAATGAAAAGGGTTCAACAAGAACTGATAGACGTTGTCGGACTAAACAACATGGTTGAAGAATCCCATCTCTCAAAGCTATATTACCTAGATGCAACTATCAAGGAAACGTTACGTTTGTATCCTATTGTCCCTTTTATAGTTCGACGATTCCCAAGCAACGCGTGCATAGTAGGTGGGTATACAATCCCAAAGGATTGTACAATCTTTGTGAATGTTTGGTCAATCCATCTGGATCCCCAGTACTGTGATAATCCATTGGAATTCAAACCTGAGAGATTCTTGACAAACAAACGTGATCATAATGCAAACAATTTGACGTATTACGGTTTGGATCAGGGGGACGATTGTGTGCAGGTGTTATGTTAGCTGAGAAAATGGTTATGTTTATCTTGGCTTCACTCCTTCACTCGTTTGATTGGAGCTTGCCCAAGGATGAAGAGCATGACCTTACAGTAAAATTTGGCATTGAGTTAAAGAAAAGAAAACCACTCGTTGTTATCCCATTTCAAAGGTTGTCGGATGTAAGCCTTTATATGTAATCTTGTAGGACTTCTTTCTTATGCCGATCGCCAGTGCACCGATTTCTGTTATACATTTTGTAATATGTGTGACCATGAATAATTTTTTATCATAATTGATCTTGATGCATTTGAAACCAAAATTAGCAAAAAGAAAACAATTCGTTGCGATCTCATTTCAAATATGCTAAAAATGCTGCCATTATAGAACAATGCAACACAAAAGAGGTTGCAATGGGATTATTTCTTATAGAGGGTATTATCGTACTTAGGAGCTGTTTGATTGCGCTGACTGAGTAAGATCTGACTGAGTCAGAAGCTGACCCAGTAAGAAGTTCTGACTGAGTCTGCATCTGACTGAAACTTGGCTGTTTGATTTAGTATATGTCTGACTCTGCTAAATGATAAAAATAACCTTATTGCCCTGTTGTTCTAACGAGTTTGAATTTAACTGGTGTTATGTAATCAATAAAAATAGCCAAACTGAACGCAAGTACTACCGTGTTAAACAAGACACGTTCATTTTTCAAAAACCATACAAAAATGCACACACTTGTGTCACCACACACACCCAAACATATACACAAAAACCCTAATCTTAAATCACCCACAACCACCACCATGTTCCACCATCATCTTCTACATAAAATTTCAAGAAACACATCAAGAAAACACATCAAGGTTTCAAGAAAACACATCAAGGTTTCAAGAAAACACATCAAGGTTTCAAGAAAACACATCATCAACACATGGGTACACATATTTCACGCAAAACCCATGAAGATGATCAAGGGGGAGGGGGAGGTGGTCGCGCAGGGGAAGTCGCGGAAGGGGAGGGGAGGTGGTCGATCGGAGGAAGGGCGGCGGGTGAAGAGGCTCGGGTGGAGGGGAGGACCGGTAGGGGAGATTCGGTCGTGCAAGGGTGGTCGCGGTCGCCATGGGTGGTCGCGCAGGTTGTCGCCGTGGCTGGTCGCGGTCGCGCAAGTGGTGGCCGTGGGTGGTCAACCGGGTCAGCCTTTTTGATTTTCAGGTCTGGGTCAGCCATCTTGGACCCGGTCAGCTGAAATGAACCGCGTATCAAACAGGCTGACCCGCTGACCGAGTCATCCGGTCAGCCGGATCAGCCGATATCAAACACCCCCTTAGTTACTGAAACCTCTGCTTAACATCATAGTTTTGCTAGACATGTTTGTCATGTTTTAAGATGTTGAACTTGCTAACTGTGATCTCTTTGGTTTCAGGTGCCACCTCATTAACTACAAGAGTGAATTATCATGAGTGAATTATCATACTCAAGCCTGATCATGAGTGAATTATCATGATCGGGTCAACTACGCCAGATCATGAGTGAATAGAAAATCAAAGATGTACATAGCAGTTCCGGCTGAAATAATTGGAATATTCTGCCACTTCTACTAGGAGTAGCCTTTTAGTGCTAGTTGACATAAAGTAATGGCTTTGTGCAGCTCTAATAAAGAGTTAGACTCAAAGCTTGCTATGGTTCATGGGTGTGTTATGTAATTTTTTTACAGTGTCCTCAAGAAATTTAGTATATTTTCATAAAGTTTTCTTACCGCAGTCTCATTTCTAAAAATAATGATTTGCACTGCATGTAATCGTCGCTTAAAAATAATAAATCGTTGACGAGAGGACCATATATGAAACGAGAACTCACTCTTTCAAACTTACCGACATTTATATTTTTTTTGGTGATGAGCATTGTTTTAATATCTGATCAAATTTAAAAGCAATGATTTCTTCTACTAAAAGAGTGGTTGGTAGCGCAGAAAGCACACTAGGTAAGACTATGTGTTACCATTGCACCCTTGGGCGGTGTGTGGTGCCCTATCAACTTGATCGTGCCCCAACACCGTTACACCCCCCTGATTTAAATGGGCGTGGGGCTACCCACCTTGGTGCTGGTCACGACGCTGCTAACAGTAATATTACCGGTTTTCCTCCACCACCACCTTAATTCTCCATTCAAACTCCACCACTTCAAATATTACTCAGACTACATCTTCAAATTATATAAAATCAATTCTTTCACACATAGAAATCTTACACTATAAATCAATTACTTTCACTCTTTCTCTCTATATGGAGTTTTCATCTTCGTCTTTGAATTCTCAAGAAGATGCCGTTATCCTGAAGCCAGTCAAGTTAATGATCGAGTTTATAAATATACTAATCCAAGGTTTAACTCCTCAATCCTTAAGAAGAGGACCGCATCTCCATCGGGATTATGAGGCGGCTCATAGGTTATTGATACATGACTACTTTTCTGAAAAACTGATGTACGATGAAAAACCTTTTAGACGACGTTTTTGTATGAGTCGACAAATTTTTCTATGAGTGGTTGAAGATTTGCAATACTCATACGAATTTTTCCAACAAAGATAAAAGGTCAAGGGGGTACTCGGCTTTTCGAGCATACAAAAATTTGCGTCGGCTATTCGTCAACTAGTGTGCAACCTCACTAGACTTGTGGGATGAATATTTGCAGATGTCCAAAAAATATCGCATGACAGTCTTGAATATATTTGCCAAGGTAATATTTTAAATAATTGTTGTGGTTCGGATATACGAAACGAGATATCTTAGGAAGCCAGCATGAAGGATATTTCACGACCTCCTGGTACGATAATCAACGAGCAAAGACTTCGAAATCATGTGAAAATACGTTCTACTAACCTTCATAATGCCCTTCGTGTGGATTTGGTGGAGCATGTTTGGCGGTATCATTCTCATGAGTTGGGTTCAAAGTCATAGTAGGAGTCGTCTTGTTAGTTATGTTTATTGATTTGTGTTTGTGTTTTTTATTTGAAACTAAGGATTTCCCTTGTTTTCTATTTTAGTTACCTTTTCTATTATAAAGTTAGCGAAACATTTTTTTTAATTTTTTCTAGTGTATTTACTTATAAACTAACGTAAATATTGTGACTATAAAATTACATTTGTTAATATATAAACTAATTAATTTAAAAATAAAAATAGTTAAATAATGATTATTTAATTACCAACCAAAGCCTTAATCAAGTCATTCTCATTACACCCCTTTTAAGTAGTATTTTTGGGTGAAAAAAATATGTCAATGTGTCAGCCACGTAACAATATTTTTTCTTAATTAAACCCCTAAATAATGCATAGCCTTAGCTCGGTGGCTTTAATTCTTGGTAGCCTATCATTTGGGATGCATGAAAGTACATAATATTTCAGTAGAAGTCACACTACTTGGGATGTGCGACATCTTCGAAAAACTACCAGCTTTGCATAAATGTTCAATATATTAACAAAACCATTCATAACTAGAAATTAATTCCACGTGATACGGCCGATTTGCGAACTTGTTAGCACAAATTACAACGATAACATTAACGTGGTTAAGTAGATAGAATAAACGCAAAAAGTCGTGGCAACTTGGTTTTTAAAAATCGAAACATAAATAAAAAAAGATTTATATGTACTACTGATGTTCTTCGATTGATATTTGTTTTATTCTTAACGGAATCAACAACTTACTATAAATCGATATAATCTAGGATATCAAAAAAATACCTTGCTTTAAATATAACTCCATTTAAGAGAAAAATTATACAGGGCCGTCAAGAAATATAATTTAGCCACAATTTAGTTTGTCTTCTAAAAAAGTTAACGCACGAATGTTATTGGAAAAAGATCAAACTAGTAAAAAAAGTTAATGACATAAAGGATATATTATATACACTGTTAATTTAAAATTATAAAAATGAAACAGACAAAAGTTAAGCTCACTTGTCGTCGACTCGTCGCCTTAGGGTGACCTATAGCGACAAAAAAAATCCTCACCATAGGTGTAGAAAAGTCATCGCCATATGATTATTTTTTTACATTTTGATTTATTTAAAATAATTTTAGAATTTTAAAAATTATGTGTGAACCAAAGGCGATGACATGTCGTCGCCATAGGTCAAAACAATTTTTTCTTTCTTTTCCCCCCTAAAATAACTAGGAGGGAAATAGTCCCGCCATTATGAAAACTATATGGCGACGACATGTCATCGCCATAGCTCAAAACATTTTTTTCTTTTTTTTTCCCGAAATAAGTAGGAGGAAATAGTCCCGCCATTATTAAAACTCTATGGCGACGACATGTCATCATCGTAAGGTTTTATGATTTTCTTAAATATTATATTAATAAAAATAATGATTATAATTAATATTATTATTACTATATTAATTTATGTACATGTTATTGTTATTGTTATTATAAGTAATAATAATAATAATATTATTTTTATTATAAGTAATAATAATATAATAAATATTATTATTTTATTAACCGTGTGCATGTTTATTTTATTTTCTTAAAATAATATTATATGCTTTTAATTTATTTTGTAAATGGAACGAACCTTATTAAATGTGATTTTTGAAAGAAAGATAAAGATAAGTTAGGACTACTATTTTTTTTAAATATAAGATGAATCTCAGTGGTATAATGTGGATTAAGTATTGGATGAAGTTTAAGATTGTATTTCAATTTTAACTAAATGATATATGTTCAATCATCTAGTCATTTTTTTTAGTTAAAAGAAGAAAATAAACAAATTTTATATGTTGTGATAATTATAATTATTAACAATTAGCGTCAATCATGGTCAAATATGTTCAATTATAATAGTTAGAATCAATTGAATATGTCAAAGTTCAGCTATGATCGAGTTATGAATATTAGTGTTAAATTATATACATTAATGATAATTTATGAGAAATTATGATTGTTAAGGATAAGTTAAGTTTGTTTATATTTAGTTATCATAAATGAGTGTTAAACAAGGTCAAATATGCTAGGTTATGATGGTTGGGGTCGATACATTCGTCAAAAGTTAGCTATGATTTAATTATGATCATTGGTGTTAAATAAACACGATCTTGATAATTTACAGGAAATTATCCTTATTAATGGTAAGTTAAGTTTGTTTATGCTTAGCTATCATTAATGAGTGTCAAAAAAGTTCAAATATGTTCAGTTATGATTATTAGGGTCGATCAAATACACTAAAGGTTAGCTATGATTGAATTACAATGATAAATATTAAATTATGCAATTCGATGGTAATTTACGGGAAATGAAGCTTGTTACGATAAGTTATTTTTATTTACGCTTAACTATCATCAATGAGTGTTAAACAAGGCCAAATATTTTAGATTATGATGATTATGGCCGATTACATATGTCAAAATGATCATTGGTGTTAAATTAAACACAATGTTGGTAATTTGCGGGAAATTATGCTTGTTAATGGTAAATTAAGTTTATTTCTACTTAGTTATCATCAATGAGTGTAAAAAAAGTCAAATGTGTTCGGTTCTGATGATTAGGGTCGATTGCATACGTCAAATGTTAGCTATGATCCAATTATGATAATTGATGTTGAATTATAAATAATGATAATAATTTATAGAAAATTAGGCATACTACTGGTAAATTAAGTTTGTTTATTCTTAATTATCATCAAAGAGTGTCAAAAAACCTCAAACATGATCGGTTATGATGATTAATGTTGATTATTGTTAGGACCGTGTACAAACGGAGTACTAACAGATTCTACGTGAAATCGAATCAAATAGCGTGGAATTCTATTTGATTGGCGATCCAACCAGGGAGAACGTTATCCGGATCAAACCTAATGATTAGAAAACGTTAAGAACAAAGTAGGAATGATCTGAAACGCTCTGTGAAGTTGGAAGGGACGCTCTGTGCGAACTGGGACGGCTAGGGTTGTCAATTATCGAAGTGTTTTGTTTTTCCACGATACAGCTTTCATTCGTACGACTGAGCCAAGCGACTGGCTCAGTCGTGCGACTGAGTCATACGATTGATTCATTCTTACGACTGAGTCAGTCTTATGACTCAATCGTGCGATTGATCCAATCACCTGGTTCAGTCGTGCGATTGGCCCATTCGCATGGTCCAGTCGTGCGACTGAATCAGAATACCTAGTTAAACACATTCGTGAACCTTTAATGATTCAGAACTATGTCTAAAAGCTGTAAACCTATATAACATGTTCATATATGCGTGTAACAATGAATGATATTAATAGATATGACATTAAACAATCAATAAACATTCATAGAAGAGTTTTTCATTTCATCGATAAAACATTACATATGTGTTACAAGATGAAAGTCTATTACATTGAAGCTCACTAGACTAGACCTAGGGACATGTGTACCAACAAACTCCCCCTTGGACCTAGATCTATCTAAACTTTGACTTCCTTTTTGAACTCTTCAAATCTCTTCACTTGTTCTTCTTTCGAAACCCCGGCATGTGCAAAGCATAGACGTATGATATGCTGAAACTGTAGTGCTTGCACTATATCCTGCGTGTCAAAAACAATGGCCACTTGTATAGCGTATAAATATCTGACGCTGACAAGTTGATAAGCCACATGGGGTCAAACACCCTTATTGTGTCCACCATGCCTTCCTTATCCAAGACGATGACGGCCTCTCCCGAGCGCCAGTCATAGTACCACCACTTAAAGTGTGGGGTAAAGTTCTGTGGCATCTCCCTCTGTGGAATTCGGGACATTGTGCGTGGAGGTCGCCACTTCAGGACTATCTTCGGTTGACCTGTGATAGGACTCACCTCAGACCTCCTGAGGTACCTAGTAGCCTGCTGAGGTTTGAAGTTCAACCATCTAGTCCTGTACTCCCTTTTCAGGGCAGCCTCAAACCAGCCAGACATCTTCTTAGGGTTAGCATATAGAAGCTTCAGTCGTGCCAGCTGGTTGAGCTCAAACCGGGGAGAGTCCTCAGATCATAGGGAATCTGAAGTACTCTATTCCCCTCTCTCTCTTCACGGCATAAACTCCAAGATCCTCAAAGTGAGCCCATGCTATAATCTTCCCTGACACCTTCATGTTCTTCTTTAGTTTGAAGAGCTTGGTGTAGGAACTTTGCTTAGCAGTTTCGTGCTGGCCTCGGATCTCGGCGAAGCAAGCCGTCCATTCAACCTTTCTGATATCAACATCAGCATCCAAGGCTTGGGCTTGGCTGGATGATGCTTCCGCTTCTTTCCTTCTTGCTGAGCTTCTCCAGAACATCACTGCCGAGAGTGTTAACCAGATCTGGAAACATATTTCCCTCTCGGTCAGTTATTCTGGATAATACTGATCCGTGATGTCTTCAATCTCTATTTCTTCAACATCGTTGAGCTCATCATCACTAGCATCATCAAAGGTTGGCGCATCCTTTATGATCTCATCTGGATTCAGCCTGAACATCTCAGCAATCTGCTCATCAGTTAGGTCATGAATTATTTCCCTTTCTTCAGGAGTATAACTCACAGACCTTCTGACGATTCCCTGCAGATCAAGAATCATGGTGATTTGAGACTTGATCTGTTGGAGAGGAGTAGCATCGTACTCATCTTGCTGAAATGCTGGATCTGTTTGATTTAGACATGAAGCATAACAATCATTAGTATATAGTCAAGATAATTAAACATTAAATACTCAATAATTACACTAATTACATAACCAGCAGAAGATGATTCAAGTACAAAAGTTAAATAATAAAACATCTAATCTATAATTTTGCCTTGGATCTGCTCGGTAGCTCCAGTAGTAGGTGATGATGGAGGGGTTGCTGTAGATCCATGGTCTTGTCTTCTTTTTGTACGTTGCTCCAGACCAGGATCAGCAGCAGAATCATCATCATCATCATCATGTTGCCCCTCCTTGGCTTTATCATCACCACTATCATCGTCATCCTCATCACTCTCATCATCCTCATCATCATCATCATCGTCATCATCATCTCCTTCCCCTATCTTTAGTGACTCAGCTTGTGACCCCTTCAACTTCAGCAGAATCTTTTTGTTAGCAGATTCCAACTCCTCAATCTTCTGAGTCGACAGGACATTTTGCTCCTGGAGTCGGGCAATCTGATGCGCTTGAGAGGCATTTTGCTCCTCAAGATGAAGAAGTCTAGCTTCATTCTCCTCATCCGCAGCTAACAGCTTCAGCACTATTCTGTTCAGTGCTGCAAGCTGTTCCTCCACTCCAATAGGAGGGAGGGATGATCCTGTGTGGAAGGAGGATGGGCCGGCTTGATGACTTGGAGTGGTGGTGGTGGTAGTGGTGAAGATTGGTGGTGGTATAGATGAAGTTGGTGGTGGAGCAGGTGTGGTAGTGGTGTGTGAGGTGGTAGAGGTGGTGGCTGGAGGTGTAGTAGCAGTGGTGGTGGTAGTGGTGGATGGTGTGGCTAAGGTAGTGGCTGTGCTGGTGGATGATGTCAAAGTAAATCTCAACCTCTTCCCTTTTTGTCGTAGGGGTGTGCCATAGTCTTCCTCCTCTTACCTCTAGATACAGAGGCTCCCCCTTGGCTACTGAGCGGGTCCGGGGCATATGAGGGATCTAATTCAGCAGCAGTATCCCCGGACTCTACTGGGCGTCCACCAACCGCCCTCATGCCTCTCTCGGTGGCAATCACCTTGCTGGCCACAGTCCTCGTCAGAGGCTCCTCATCACTTTCTTCCTCCTTATCGGACAGACAGAAATCCTGGTGAAAACTGGAAGTGGTGGCATCTGGGTGTGTAGGTGGTGAATGAGTGAACTGTCTGGTGGGGCCCTGTGAAGTAGCAGGCCCTGAGTCTCCGCCCGTATCACCATCATCATTGGAGTCGTCAGATGGAAGAGCAATTTCCTTAACATCTGAGTCACTCTCCTCGTGGCGCCACTTTCTCCTCCCAGGCGCCACGTACTCAGCATTACCAAATGCCCGATCAGTCTCTTCACTGGGGGTTTGACCTGCTTTCCTCTATATACTCTCATAGGACCCAGTGTCGTATCATCCATGATTTCCAACTGCACCGCGTCGTGGCTCTCCTTGGGCAGTGTTGGCAGCTTCTCATCAAAGATCATTTGGAGAAATCTAGGGTACATTCAGAATCCTTCTTTACCCTTAGCCACTAGATTCTCTATCAGGTATGAGAATATCATGTTCGAGAAGCTGAAAGGGTGGTTCAGAACCAGTGCCACATAGGCATTTTGAATCTGGTCTGATAGGTCATCAAACCCACCCCTCCTCGAAGCTATGCACTTGAGGATGACATGTGCTAAGTACTTGTACTGGGGACACAGGTGGCTCTTGTTCAGTACACCTGCGTTGATATCCCCAGCGTACTTCATCCTCAAGAAGCACCCTCTAACTGTCAGTGGGTGAAGTCTGGTGGGGTGGTCTGCATCATCACCCAAACCAAGTACTCGTCTGATGTCTTCAGCAGTAATCTCTATATTGACACCAAAGATGGAACTTCTGATGCTGTAGGGCTCCCGCGAGCGGTCAACCGATGCACCCTCCCAGAAGGCCTGCTGAATACACTTGTAGGGAGTGCATGGTGTGGAAATCACCCTGTAGATCCTGGAGCGCTGGAGAAAAGCAATGACCCCTGCAAACTCGACACCATTCCGAGTCGTAGCATCTAAGTGTGCACATATGTTGTGCTTAGGGTTGATGGTCCACCTGTCAGCCATCAATCTGTAACACAAGACATATAGACATTAGATCCCATACAGCACAAATCAGCACTAGTTAACCTGGTAGAACTCAATCTGGTCAATCATGCGATTGAGCCAAGCGACTGAGTTCAGTCGGTTGACCTTTCATGCGATTGAACTCATTCGGGTGATTGAATCATGGGACTGAGTTCAATCGTATGACTGAGCATGCGATTGGTTCATTTGACCGGCTGACCTCATTCATATCGGTCGTTCAGCCGATTGGCTCAGTCGTCCACTCAGTCGTGCGACTGGAGTTCATCCTGGTGTCAAGTCGTTCATTCGACTGTGTGTCCATTCAAAATCATGTTTTGAGCAATACTTGATGTTAAACGTTAAAATTAGGCTCATTACACTCAGAGTAGGCCGACTAAATATATGTTACCATTAATTTGATCTTAAAGTTCAGTTTAGATGGTTTATTGGTCCGTTTAAGTCTCGGTTACTATTAGGTCAAAATGTGAGTGATTCTTGATGTCTATCCCCGGTTTAAACGATGATGCACCTTGATTATTACCTATATAACCGATATTCAACGTTAGAAAGCAGTAATCTCATGTAAATAGGGATATTAGAAAATTTGGCAGAGATTCGACGTATCGTATGAGTGAAGGGAGATTTGGGTGAATGGAGCGACTGATGGCTGATTCACCTTGTATTTATACTAGGGCAACCTCCAGTCGTGCGACTGAACCTAGTCGCATGAGTGAGTCGTCCAACTGAGCCTAGTTGCATGAGTGAGTCGTGCAACTGAGCTTCAGTCGTACGATTCACCCAATAGCTTACCTCGAATCGTACGATTGAGGTTCATTCAGACGTCTGACACAGTCGGTCACCTCCAATCGTGCGATTGGGCTCAATCGCATGGTCCAATCGTACGATTTTACTCATTCGTATGCTCCAATCGTACGACTGGTCCATACCTATGGTTCAGTCGTGCGAATGGGCCATACTTGTGACATTTTAACCATTTTACCATTATGACCCTTAGTTCGGTTTAACAATAGATAAACATTATGAGCAATGATCATCTCAGATCTGATCACTTTTTAGATTAAAATCTGTTGATCACCTTAGACGTGATCCATTTATCCACCAGATCACCTCAGACGTGACCCATTTAACCACCCGATCATCTCAGACATGATCCATTTATCCATCTGATCATCTCAGACATGATCTATTTATCCACCTGATCATCTCGGACATGATCCTTTTATCTTTTCAGGAACAATTTGTTTTAGATTAAACTTTAAGCTCATTTTGTGACATTAACTGCAATAAGTAACATAGCACAGTCCGACACTGACACACTTTACAAATAAGTTAAGACGAAACAACACTAAGTAACAAAATAAACATGTTTTTGTGATTTTATTAGGGTTGGGTAGATCAGCCTATTAGCTTTAACATCATTTCCAAGACAGATTCTTATGGAATCAGACAGGCATAAACTCAATTACTTGGAACTTTTTATACATTTATTGAAATTGGAAACTAGCATATTTACATAACACAGTATCTTATTCATCTGAGACTTCTAAATTCTAACTGGGAATCATGCTTGATCTGATACGTAACACACGTTGATTATCAACATCAGGCGGTGCATCCACGACGATTGTCAGTATGCTTAGCCACTTAAATCCATACACAGACTTTTGACACATATTGGTGATGTATTGAGTTACATTATTTCAACCAACATTTGTGGATCCCACGCTTATATGGTAATCAACATTCCTCAGGAGACTTTTGAGCGGTCTACGGGTATTTTGACAAGAAGAGACTATTCTTAGAATTTTCAAAGAGAAGCTAAGCCTCAGGTCAGTGCCACCGCACAGCAGAGAGGCGGCAAACAACAGTGAATTCTAGAATATCTAGGTTATGCTTATCCTCAGGTCAGTGCCATCGCACAGCAGAGAGGCACATAACCTATCTCCTTGTTAGAGCATTTCTTATTTTCCTTCGCACATAACGCACCAACAACATATGTTATCAGCTTGATTGCGTTTATTTTCATTTTTTCGTGCTTTGCTCCTTTTGTGGTCATACGCACACATATAGTGGCGTTTATTTGCTCGTCATTCCTTATTGGAAATAATTTATTGTGTTAACCAGTGATAAGATGGGAACCCACAGTTAGCTGAACCATTTAGTTTAAGTTGAGTTCACCAATGATGTCTACTAGTTTATTGTGTTGAATCTACTGACATATCGTATAGTGAACTAGCATCACCCTAGATAAACTTTCTCCGTGTAATTACAGTAACATCCAAGCTTACTATCATTTCCCATTTTGTTAGACATAGAGTTCTCTGAATAACAATATTATGTGATTTAAATTAAACTAAGATTGCAGAAATTTGAAATCTTTTTGGTGTTCCAAGTAACTAGACGCCTGTGTACTATCACTTTCAATTTGTGTAGAATCACAGTCTTATCTTTGTTGTTTTTGCCTTTTAGCTTAGCTGCCCTTCCCCTTTTTTATAAGTAAATAAATACTGAACATAAATTAATCTCCCCCTAAAATTCTAAAATAGAAAATCTTTTTGTATTTTTGGATTTTTTTTATACGACAAGGAAATTAAATGAAATAAACTTAGATAAAATAGAAAATTGAAAAATTTAACATGTGTCGGACTACGCGTCTGTGTCTTCTGAGGTAATGTCACTTCTCTTTTTAACACCGTTGACCTCTAACAGATAGAAAAATCTGGGTTTATCAAACGGTTTAGTGTAGAGGTCAGCGCATTGAAAATCCGTGTTTATCTTAACCACATCGATTAATTGTTTTTCATAGCAGTCGCGTATGAAGTGATACTTTATGCCGATGTGTTTAGTTTTAGGGTGTTGAACCGGATTTTTAGTTACAGCTATGGCAGCAGAGTTATCAACAAAGATAGGGGTGTTAGAGAATTGCAAACCGTAGTCCCGCATTTGCTGTTGGATCCAGATAATCTGAGAGCAGCAGCTTGCAGCAGCAACGTATTCAGCTTCGCAGGTTGATAAGGCATCTGAGGTCTGCTTCTTGCATTGCCACGTGACTAAACGCCTTTCAAAAAACTGACACCCTGCTGATGTAGACTTGAAATTCATCTTGCAGCTGCCATAATCTGAATTACTATACGCCGTTAGCTCAAAGTCATCGTCATGAGGATACCACAACCCCAGTGTTGGAGTACCCTTCAGATCACAAAAGATTCTTTTCACCCCGATCAGATGATTTACTTTTGGTTTCGCTTGATATCTGGAGCACAGACATGTTGCATACATGATATCTGGACGCAAGGCAGTGAGATACATGAGAGATCCGATCATCCCACGATACATAGTGGCATCCACCAAATCCCCATTCTCATCAGGAGCCACATCATGATTTATGGCGAGTGGGATACCGGCAGCAGTGACATTTTCCATATCAAAGCGACTAAGAATGTCTCCGACATACTTAGTCTGATGCAGAAATATACCGGTAGATGTCTGGTCCACCTGTAGTCCTAGGAAGAACTTCATTTCTCCCATGGCACTCATTTCAAATTCTGCCTTCATCACAGATTCGAATTCTTTACATAGATTTTCGTTTCGCGAACCGAAAATTATGTCATCCACATAAATTTGCACCATCAGCAAAATCTCCGTCTCTTTCTTTAATGAACAGCGTGCAGTCAATCGCGCCCCTGCGAAACCCGTGTTTCAGTAGGTGGGTGGAGAGCTTTTCATACCAGGCTCGTGGAGCCTGATGTAGCCCATACAGAGCCTTGTCCAACTTGTAGACTCTGTCCTGATGATAAGGATCTTCGAATGCCTCGGGTTGACAGACGTAGACCTCTTCACGGATTTCCACATGCAAGAATGCACTCTTTACATCTAGTTGATAGACTTTGATCTTCATGTAAGATGCGTAGGCTAGAAAGATACGGATTGCTTCCATTCTAGCTACTGGGGCAAAGACTTCATTGTAGTCGACTCCTTCGACTTGTCTGAAGCCTTGAACTACCAACCGTGCCTTGTTTCTGATAACGACACCTTGGTCATCCTTCTTGCAACGAAGCACCCATTTGGTGCCTATCACCTTAATTCCTTTGGGCCGGTCAACGAGTGTCCACACACCAAGCTTCTTGAACTGTAGCAGTTCCTCTTGCGTAGCATTGACCCAGGCCTCATCCTTCAGGGCATCGCTGACGTGTTTGGGTTCGACTTGAGCTATAAAGCATTTGAATGCTCCATCATTCACGTAGCCCTTTTCCATAATTGCAGCATAATCAGCAGAGTACAGCTGATTTCTCGTCTGCACTCCGGAGTGTAAGTCTCCAATGATAGCCTCCTGTGGATGATTCGTACTGATCCTAGTCACAGGTGTCGTAGGGACGACAACTTCAGTATCCAAATTTGTGACTAGAGGTTCAGTATCAGTATTTCCTGATGCATGTTCATCAGCTGGTGAGCTTTCCTCTTGATCAACATTATGCTCAATGCCTGTCTCAGCTACTTCTTCATCATCTGATGAGTCATCACTTTCGTCCTGATCAGCTGGGGAGGATCCCGATGAACCACTCGCAGGTGTTGGAGTGCTAGTATCCAGATTCGGTGTGTTTAGAACATCGTGCATCATCTGAGTAGCAATCTCTTCATCTGAATCTATTTGAGGAAGGTTGAATGATTTGAAAAAGGCATCGTAGTCGAAGAATGACGATGGACCTTTTCCAACAAGGGGGATGGTGAATCGTTGAACGTCGACATTGCACCATACTTCGACCTGACCAGTTAAGTTGTTGTAAACTCGTTTATCTGGTATGTCGTATCCTAGAAAGATCCCCTGATCTGCCTTTTCACTGAACTTGCCTTCTGGAGTTTTCTTTAGTAACGTACAAGGGGCTCCGAATGGTTCCAGATACTCCAGGTTAGGTTTACGTTTCTAAAGCAACTCATAGCAAGTCTTCCCATGCCTCTTGACAACTGACACACGATTAAGTGTGTAGCAAGCGTTGGCTACAGCTTCATTCCAGAATTGCACTGGCAACTTTGAATCAGCCAACATAGTTCTGGCAGTCTTGATCAAGCTCCTGTTCTTCCACTCAGCAACTCCATTCATCTGTGGTGTGTATGCAGAGGTGAACTGATGAACAATTCCCTTTTCTTTACAAAAAGCATCCATCAACTGATTCTTGAACTCTGTTCCATTGTCTGAACGAATCTTCCTAACCTTCAGCTTGTAGAGAGACTCCAGTGTAGTAACGAGCACCTTGAATAACTCAAAGGTTTCTGACTTTGCTTTCAGAAACATCACCCATGTGAACCGTGAGTAGTCATCTGAGACTACGAAGCAGTACCAGTCTCCGGCTTCGTGCTGACGGGACCGAATAGATCCATGTGCAATAGCTCCAGGGGAATCTCTATCGAATTGACGTGCTTGGTCTTGTGAGATTTCCTGGTCTGCTTTCCTTCTTGCATGAGACACAAAAATCAGGAAGTTTGAAGTTCTTAACAGGAACTCCATCAACTAAGTTGTTATGAATCAGATGATTCATCTTCCTGTGATTAATGTGTCCCATCCTCCTATGCCATGAGATGGAATCCTTCTCTGTAGCTTTAGACAAAAAGCATTGAACGGTAGACACACTAGTAGAAGCATTTGACATATCTAGAACATACAGGTCATTATACCTAGATGCTGACATTAATACTTGCTCCTCTGGAATCTCCATCTCTTTCTTCAGAATGTAACACTCCCGATTGTCAAACATAACTTTGAAGTCCTTATCACAAATCTGAGACACTGAAAGCAGATTGTTTTCTAATAGTTGAACGAAATTAACTTTATCGAACAGTACCTTTTCATTACCTACTTCTCCTTGTGCGGTAATGTAACCTCCTTTGTTTCCAGAAAATGAAACGTGTCCCCCTTTAATTTGTTTGACATTGTAAAGGAGAGACTTATTTCTAGTCATGTGCCTGGATGCTCCGCTATTTACTATCCATGTGTTGGTAGAAGCACTATAGCGGACAACCTGCACATAATAGAAAATAATTAGTTAAGGAGAGGGACCCAAGCCTTGACTGGCTTGGGTTTCCCAGAGGCATCACTCATCATGAACTCTACCCACTGTCCTTTATCAGTAGGTGGAACCTCATGTAGGGGTTTTAACATGTTTATCAAAGCTCATATAACCTTGTTTATATGAAAACGTAGTGGATTTTATGTTTTAAAACATGTTAATAAGATGGTTATTAAACCCATTTAATAAAGAACCCCAAACCATGGATCTTTATACAAATGCATATAATATAAGAACATAAGATAGTTGAAGTTATACAACCTTTGTAGCTTCCTAAAACCCAAAGTTGTGAGCTGAGAAAGATGACTTTGTGGCTGAGTTTTCAACCAAGAAAACCTCAAGGGATGATACCCCAAGCTACCAACGAAAACACCCTTTGATGCTAGGATCTTCAACACCAATTTCCAGCTTTAAAACCACCTTTCAAAGCTGAAAAATCGGCCTTCTTTTCTGGATTTTTTCGAGAGCAAGAGAGGGAGATGAGAAAGCTTTTTGCACTTAAAACTTTTAGAGAGAGATGATGGTTTGCATGTATGTTTCTTGTGGGTAACAAAAGGCATTAATAAAAGCAAATGGCTGGCCTCTAAGGCAGCCCTTGGGCCGACCAAATGCTGCCACCAATGGGTGGCTTGCCTTTTGTTTTATTAATGCAATTTGTCTTATTAGAACTACAAAATAGAATATGTAACATTTACATATAATCTTGTACACCCAACTAGCACTACCATATGATTAATTAACACCGTAGTTAATTAATTTGTAACATCTTACATGCCATGTAATTGTTACACTTTATAAATGTTAATTAACCATTAAGTAACAATTATAAAGTAATCTCTCAGAATTAATAAATAAACCCATCTTATTTATTAATTTATTAAGTGCATCTATTTTAGAAAACAATTTCCTAAACCCTTTGGTGTTGTTATTTATTTAACTGATCAAATCAATAAATAAATATTGCTGGTGTTTGTCTAGCCTGTTATTAGGTATGACCCGACTTGGATCATATCACATTAGCCACATCAATTTAATATGTATCTTGGGCAGATCAAATCCTACAATCTCCCACTTGCACAAGATTCATAGAAGATTGATGCAAGCAGCAAATGACGCCTAGCAACGGTTTGCTACCCCTAATGTATATGACTAAGTGCCATTCAATAACATCATCTCTTTCAAGTACCTTACTTGAATATGATTTAGGTGAATCAATCATCTATCCTTTTGTTACAGATGTCATGTTAAATCCAAGAGACACATAATTATCATTCTCTGATGATTTAACTTTAACAGGCCTTAGACATCTAACTCTCAACGAATAAGAGGAACAAATTCCATCTTGACTACATACGTCTCTCACAATCACCTCATATCATACCTGAACTCAGCCTTATGTACTGCCATTTTCAGAACAGCAAAGTACTAAGTCAAAGTACAATACTTGGTGAATATCAAGACACAATATGTATCTCAGGTCTGAGGATACAATGATATTCGCCTTTACTCAATATCTCTTATGACTAATCACAAGGATTCCATGCAGAAATAATTGAGAACGGGTCGGTCCAATATCCATATCCCATAGATATCAATGAACCTTGGTAGCAACCTCTTGCTTTATATTCATACCTTATGAATATCATCCAATCCAAGTTCATTATAGTCTTACATTCATAGTTGTTCCCACAAGTATGATCGACTACGGACGTTTAGAATAACTTATTTATTCACGGATTTAAACATGTTAAAATAGGAGAACAAATGAAAATTAACCATATAATTAAGTCAAATAACATAAGTTCCAATATCCAAATACAAAGTACAACATTAAACCCTGTCACTTGAATATCTAAGTCCCATGGCACAAACATGACCTTCATGCTTTGCCTTTTCAAGGAGCTTTGTGAGTGCATCCGCAACGTTTTTATCAGTGTGGACTTTGCGAATACATATCTTTCCTTTTTCAACTTCATCCCTTATGTAGTTGAATCTCCGTTCAATGTGCCAAGTCTTTTGATGAGCACGAGGTTCCTTGATTTGAGCAATCATACCCTCGTTGTCACAAAAGATCTCTAGGGGATCCAGAATGGAAGGGACTACCCCTAGATCGGCTATGAATTTCTTCAACCATGCAGCTTCCTGTGCTGCCATTGAAGCGGCGACGTATTCTGACTCTGTAGTGGACAACGCTACGACTTCTTGCTTTGAGCTTTTCCAAGAAACATCTCCCCCATTCAGAATAAAGATGTACCCCGATTGAGATCGTGAATCATCACCATTCAGAATAAAGATGTACCCCGATTGAGATCGTGAATCATCTCGATCGGTTTGGAAACTCGCATCCGTGTAACCTTTTACAACGAGTTCCTCTTCACCAGATCCGTAGATCAAGAACATGTCTTTAGTCCTCCTTAGGTACTTCAGAATGTTCTTGACAGCCATCCAATGACCATCACCAGGGTTTTGCTGGTATCTACTTGTCATGCTTAAAGCGCATGACACGTCTGGTCTAGTGCATATCATTGCATACATGATGGATCCTATAGCAGATGCATATGGGATTGCCTTCATTCTATTTTGCTCCTCTTTTGAGCTTGGACATTTAGTCATACTCAATATTGTCCCTCTCTGAATAGGTACGCTACCTTTCTTAGAGTTTTCCATCTTGAACCTTTTCAAGATTTTGTCAATGTATGCACTTTGATTCAAACCAATCAGCCGCCTTGATCTATCTCTATAGATCTTTATTCCCAGAATATAGGCGGCTTCACCAAGATCCTTGATGGAAAAACAACTTCCAAGCCAGGTTTTTACACCTTCCAAGGTTGGAATGTCATTTCCAAATAGTAGTATGTCATCAACATACAATACTAGGAAGGTTATTATGCTCCCACTAGCCTTCTTGTACACACAAGCCTTATCAGCATTTTTGATGAAGCCAAATTTCTTTACCTCCTCATCAAAACGGTGATTCCAGCTTCTCGATGCTTGTTTCAATCCATAGATTGATTTCTTTAACTTGCATACTTTATCAGGATGTTTTGGATCAACAAAACCTTCAGGCTGAACCATATAGACATCTTCCTCAAGATATCCATTTAGGAAGGCGGTTTTAACATCCATTTGCCAAATCTCATAGTCATAATGAGCAGCTATGGCAAACAATATCCTTATAGACTTTAGCATCGCAACAGGTGAGAAGGTTTCATCATAGTCAACCCCTTGAGTTTGAGTGAAACCCTTTGCTACAAGTCTAGCTTTGTAAGTATCCAAGTTTCCATGCATATCGGTTTTCTTCTTGAAAACCCACTTACTTCCAACTACTTTGGAATTAAGAGGTGGTACAACAAGTTTCCAAACTTGATTGTCATACATGGATTGCATCTCAACGTTCATGGCCTCAAGCCATTTGTCACAATCCAAATTGGACACTGCATCATGATATGTGGTTGGTTCATCTGAATCTACCACATAGCATCCATCCATGAAAAATCCGTATCTTTCAGGTGGATTACTAGTTCTACCACTTCTGCGAACATTTTGTGTGTATTGATCAATCGCTTGATCATCCTCAACATCCTCATGTTGAGTGCTAGTTTCAACCAAACGTGCATCGGGCTGTGGTTCTTGATCCTCCTCAAGATCCACTGTTCTACTGCTAGCTCCTTCCATATGGAACTTGGCTTCTAAGAACTCACCCTTTCTGGCAACAAACACCTTTTGTTCCAGTGGATCATAGAAATAATATCCCATAGAATCTCTAGGATATCCAACAAAGATACACTTGGTGGATCGGACATCTAATTTGTTTGGGGTGGGAGTCTTAACATAAGCCTCACAACCCCAGACCCTTAAGTATGATAGGGATGGAACTCTTCCATGCCATATCTCAAAAGGTGTCTTTTCCACCTTTTTGGTTGGGCCATATTCAGAATACGGGCCGCGGAGAGCAAAGCAAACCTCAAAATGATAGAGGCAATGTGCTTCTAGCCATCATAGATCGAACCATATCCAATAAGGTTCGATTCCTCCTCTCAGACACACCATTATGTTGTGGTGTTCCAGGTGGAGTGAGTTGTGAGACAATCCCACAACTCCTAAGATGATCTTGAAAATCATCACTTAGGTATTCACCACCTCTATCGGTGCGGAGAACTTTAATTGACTTGTTGAGTTGATTTTCTACTTCATTCTTGAAGATTTTGAACATTTCAAAAGCTTCATCTTTGTGTCTCAATAAGTACACATACCCATAGCGACTATAATCGTCGGTAAAGGTAATGAAGTATCTTTCACCATTCCTAGTCATTGGCTTAAAAGGACCACATACATCCGAATGTATGATACCTAATAAATCTTTTGCCCTTTCGTTAGTTCCACTAAAGGGTGCCTTAGTCATTTTTCCTTGTAAACAAGATTCACATACATCAAATGAATCACATTCATTTGTGTTTAAAAGACCATTCTTTTGAAGTGTTTGTATACGTTTCTTGTTTATATGACCAAGACGACAATGCCAAAGGTAGGTATCACTCAAATGTAATTTGAGTCTTTTGGTGGTTGCTTGGTATATTGAGCTATCATATGTTGCGTTTTCATGAACCAATTCATAAATACCATTACAAGGTATAGCTTTAAAATAAAATACATGATTTAAAGAAACATGAATATCATTGCCAACAAACTTGAAATCATAATCATATTGTCTTAAACGGGAAACAGAAATTATGTTCCTAGTCAAAATAGGAGCATATAATACATTATTTAAAATAACTTCCAAACCACTTGGAAGCTTTAAAATGTAGTCTCCTTGGGCTTCCACGTGAACCTTTGCACCATTGCCCATGAAGAGACTTATTTCCCCTTTTGCATAATGCTCATTTCTTTTGAACCCCTGCAACAAATTGCAAATGTGAGTTCCACATCCGATATCTAATACCCATGTGTTAGAAGAAATAACATTTAGCTCAACATGTATCATGTATATTATACCTGAGGTTTGCCCCGCATCCCTCTTTTCTCTCAACTCTTTGAGATAGACTGGACAATTTCTCATCCAATGCCCTATCTCACCACATTTGAAGCATGGGTCATTCACAGCAACCTTTTGCTTCTTCTCCTTGGGCTTCGGAGGTTGCGCCCTAACAACCATCTTCCCCTTTCCCCCAACGTGCCCCTTTCCTTTGGCAACAGTTGCCTTAGGAGGGGGTAGAGACCTTCTCCTTCTCCCACCTTCATTAATGGTGAGAACGGGTAAAACCCTTTTACCCATTCCCGCCTCGGCTGATTTGAGCATTGAATGAAGTTCATTTATGCTCTTGTCCCATCCGTTCATGTTGTAGTTCATGACGAATGCCTCAAACTTTTTAGTTAGGCCGTTAAGGATCAAATCCGTGGCTAACTCTTTTGAAACAGGACAGTTTAGCCTTTGAAGGCGGTCGATGTGGCTTTTCATCTTAAGAACATAAGATGAAACTGATTGGGATTCCTCCATCCGACATGCATGAAGCGCTTGAACCGTTTCGTAGCGCTCCACTCTAGCTTGTTGCTGGAACGTTTCCCGCAACTGAGTGATCATGTCATAAGCTCCATGGAGCTCATACTCCTTTTGGAGTTCGGGTGTCATACTTGCTAACATTAAGCAAGAGACCTGGATGGAGTCTTCACATATCTAACCCAATCATTATAGGCTTCCACATCCTCCTCTTAGGTTCATCGGGGATGGGATCATCAAGGATGTAGGCCCGCTTTTCTTGCTTGAGAACAATTCTCAAGTTGCGGTACCAATCCATGAAATTATTAGGTGTTAGACGATCCCTTTGAAGGATCGCCCTTAGGGATTGGTTGTTTTGGTTTGGTACATCGTTATTAGCGTTGTTGTTGTCGGCCATCTACAAGATTTTACAAAGTTCCATTAGTAATCGTTGATATAATTATATTTCATTTATCAATACCCTTTATGTCTCATAGACCATTAATAAATAAAATTTTAGAATCCAACGTTATATTTAAATATTGGTTAGGTGACTTTTATCCCATTATTTAAATAAACAAGGTAGTCATAAATGAAATTAAAACATATTGCAACTTCTAGTGGTATGGGATCGTTTGAACATCTTATGTTTATAACGGCATGTTTATCCCATCAACACCTTTTGTAAAACATATTTTAGGTGATCCATTCAATATATTTTACAAATCAAGTCGTCCTACTTACACACACTGTGAGTTTACTACATAAGTGGTTAGGTGACCTTTATCCCACAAACATGGTATTCTCACCTCAAGTTACAAGTTCCCTCAAAGTGTTTAGGTGACCTTTATCCCACTAAGAGTTTACAAGTAACCTAAGTGTTGTGTAAAAGGATGGTGTTTAACTTGTTTTCAAAAGGGATTTACAATTTCACAATTCTTGTTTAGAAAAGTCTATGTACCATATGATTGTATGCATTCAACCATATGGTACCCTATTGGTTCTTTTAAATAAAACCCATTTTATTTTACAAACCATTAACTCCTTTTATAGAACCATTCTATTTTGCTTAATGATTTGAGAACCAATTTCTTGTTATAGCTTGTTTTAATTGATGGTTTGTTAATCACATCCAAATATTCAAAACAAACAACATCATAAGCATTCAACCAAGCATAACCAAACAATTCACATATGCATAACAAAGCATACTAAGTTGAGCACACTTGTTTAGCCAAAACAAGTATGTCAAATGGTCTTGTCCTAAGGGTTAAGAACATGACACATGGTTGACAAAAAGAACTCCCACTTGAATCCACATCTTCAAGCATCCTCTTTGTCCATCTTTTCTTCAAGTCTTGATCTTGAGCATCCTTACAAAATATGTATCCTAATACATTTTTCTAGTAAAGATAAACTCCTAATCTATTTATTACAAACCATATGAATGAATAGATTACAAAACAAGACTTGAAGCAAAAATTAAATTATTACATGCCCAAATAAATATAACATGACAACCAATCATTCAATCCAAATGGTCTAGGCTTTGTTATGCATAATCAAAAACAACATATTCAAACATATCCTAATGTCATGATTTTGGCAGCCCCTTTTTAACCCATTTTCTTGGCCAACATAAACCAAGAACAAATGGGTTTAGTCCTAACAAACAATCATCTAATGATTTATATTTTTAAAGATCCTTACATGCATAAAGTAACATCTTTAAAACAAAAGAAGTGACCAAAAAACAGCCTTCTAATTCTCGGATTTGTGGTGTCAAGCACCAAAAAACCGTGAACTAGTGTGTATAATATATGTATGCATTCGTATAAGTGGCTCTTGATGCCATTATAGGGGTTTTAACATGTTTATCAAAGCTCATATAACCTTGTTTATATGAAAACGCAGCGGATTTTATGTTTTAAAACATGTTAATAAGATGGTTATTAAACCCATTTAATAAAGAACCCCAAACCATGGATCTTTTATCTTTATACAAATGCATATAATATAAGAACATAAGATAGTTGAAGTTATACAACCTTTGTAGCTTCCTAAAACCCAAAGTTATGAACTGAGAAAGATGACTTTGTGGCTGAGTTTTCAACCAAGAAAACCTCAAGGGATGATACCCCAAGCTACCAACAAAAACACCCTTTGATGCTAGGATCTTCAACACCAATTTCCAGCTTTAAAACCACCTTTCAAAGCTGAAAAATCTGCCTTCTTTTCTGGATTTTTTCGAGAGCAAGAGAGGGAGATGAGAAAGCTTTTTGCACTCAAGACTTTTAGAGAGAGATGATGGTTTGCATGTATGTTTCTTGTGGGTAACAAAAGGCATTAATAAAAGCAAATGGCTGGCCTCTAAGGCAGCCCTTGGGCCGAGCAAATGCTGCCACCAATGGGTGGCTTGCCTTTTGTTTTATTAATGCAATTTGTCTTATTAGAACTACAAAATAGAATATGTAACATTTACATATTATCGTGTACACCCAACTAGCACTACCATATGATTAATTAACACCTTAGTTAATTAATTTGTAACATCTTACATGCCATGTAATTGTTACACTTTATAAATGTTAATTAACCATTAAGTAACAATTATAAAGTAATCTCTCAGAATTAATAAATAAACCCATCTTATTTATTAATTTATTAAGTGCATCTATTTTAGAAAACAATTTCCTGAACCCTTTGGTGTTGTTATTTATTTAACTGATCAAATCAATAAATAAATATTGATGGTGTTTGTCTAGCCTGTTATTGGGTATGACCCGACTTGAATCATATCATATTAGCACATCAATTTAATATGTATCTTGGGCAGATCAAATCCTACACCTCAATCTTTAACTTATCCACGCTTTCCGACACTTCAGGTGTTTTGGCTTTCCACAAACCATCCTTGTGAAAGGATTGCTTATGGTAAACCGAGGACTGATTTACTGTTTGAACCTTTGATTTAGTTTCAAAGACAGGTTTCACCTCAGACATCACAGACTTGCCAGTGGCATGTCTGTGGTGTCTATGGAGTTGAGGTGAGGTAAAAGACCTAGAAGTTGTTTTAGACCTAACAGGTGTTTTAGACCTCTGTTTTGAAATCGATTTAACTTCATTGTCTAGTTCAATTTTAATTTTGGGTGTCTGATAGCGTGGACAGTTTGAAGAGATGTGACTGTGTTGTCCACAAGTATAGCATGATCTCCTTTCAACCGGACTAGGAGATCTCTTGTGGGGCGGTGAGTAAACTTCAGGTACTGACTTTTTGGTCTCACTCCTTTGACTTTCACCTTCCTTAACAAATTTTACTTGTTTAACTTTATGGGTGTTTTGTCTTTGATGATGCTTGTTATCTTGCTTAATAGGTTTAGTTTGAGTGGTTTTGAAAATCTTAGGTTGTGTGGTAGCAGATTTTGAACCCAACCCAAGAGATGCTTGAACATTCTCTTCCATCCTGTTGCCAGTTGTGCCTGATGTTGATGTTGTCTAATTAGCAGCCGGAGGAACAGGTTTAACTGTTATGTCCGGATCGCTGACCAGAGGAGTAGTCACCACATGGTCCTTTATTGGATTATTATTAATAGGACGTTATTTGAGGTTCAAAAGGATTTCATGTGGTGGAGGCACAACCTTATATCCCAAACCTTCCCCATTGTTGCGTTCCTTAACCAAGTTTTTCAGAATATGTGAAGAACTAGCTAGACTGTGAAGTTTTTGTTTTAAAGACTCATTTTCGACTTGTAAAATAGCTTTGTCTTTTTTAGTTTCTTCAATAGTCTTTAAATAGAACTTAATGTCATTTTCTTGGTTAAACGCAACAACCTTAGTTTCTTTAAGTTGTTTCTTTAAAGCATCAATCTTCTCCTTATAGCTGCTCTCGTTTTGTTTTAGCACTCGGTTTGCCTCTGTGCATAATTTTAAGTCATTTACTAAGTTATCATTATGATCTAATAACCTAGCAAATTTCAGATCAATGCTTTCCCTAAATTTATCAAAATCAACACAAGCATATTTAATAAACATATCATCCTTTGATTCTACCTGTGCAGATGTGGACGTTCCAGCCATGAAAGCATTTTGAGGTTCCGGTTGTGCTTCAAATTCAACATTCAGTTCATTTTCAACAAGTTGATCTACAGTAGCAAAGGTCTCATCCACATCAGCAGTGTTAAGCTCAATTGAGTTCTCCCCTCACTTGCTGAGTCTTCATTCAGATCTTCAACACATGCAATGTTGGCTTCACTGTCAGTTAAGAATCGGAAGGACCAATCCTGTCCTTCATCACCTTGAGCAACCATTGCCTTTGAATCACTGCTTGTTGAAGCTGTCTTTTACTCTTTATCTTGTTTGTTGAAGGACGAGAACGTTCCCATTGCCAGTCTTCTTCGGTTTGACACATTCCCGCTTGAAGTGGCCTTTCTCACCACAGTTGAAACATGTGACTTTAGACTTGTCGAAGCCAAAAGTTGTATCTTTTGTAGCCACCAAATTCTGTCCTGTCTTCTTCACAAACTTCTTTGGTCGTCGCACAGCACTTGCGAGAGCCCACATTATGTCCATTCTTTCCAGTTCATTTTCATCCACCTCCTCGTAGTCTTCATCAGCCAGGTGGCAGTTTCCAATCTTCCCTGCAATCAAACCATCATAAGAATGAACCACAACAGCAAGTAGGTCCATGTGTTCCTTAGGCACATCCACAGTTACTTTGCCCAGATTTTCTGTCACTAACTTCGTCGGTTGAGCAACTGTAGGACATTGTTGAACCCCTGATGAAACATGTGACTCACTACCAGAAGATGAGCTTTGACCAGTTGCAGATGATATATTTGACACAAAGGCAGTCTGCAGAGGAGCACTGGAGGATTTTGCAGTTGGAGTAGGAGTAACGTTGTAAAGAGATGGATCCTGAGTGTATGCTCCTTTCTTTGTCTTGTACTTGTGTCTAACTTCTTCTTCTCTCAGTTTCAGGATGAAGTCATTGATAGCCAAAGTCTCCAGCACTGAGTTGTATCTTAGAGTGGAAATGAATGAATCCCACTTCTCTGGTGGCCCATCAGCCAAGTTTGCCACTTTTTCTTCTTTGGACGTTGTAACACCATGAGTGTGAAGTTCACTCATCAAATGATAGAAGCGATCTATGATATCATCCAAGCTTTCATTCCCAATAGAAGAGAAATTATCAAACTCTTTCTTCAACGCTTTAGCCTTCAGTGACTTTAGTGTTGAATTACCTTCATATCTTTTCTCAAGAGCCTCATATAACCTTTTGCTCTGCTTATGTTCTGAATATTGATAAAAAATATCTTTGGGAATTGACTGGGTTAACATGGCATAGGCTTTCTTCTCTGCATTGTATGCAAGCTTTTATGAATCACTTAGTCCAGTCAAAGTCAGGGGTATGCCATCAGCACCAACTGGCATAGTGTAGCTAGTTTCAATAGCATTCCAGAGATTGGTATCCACTCCATTAAGATGAATCTCAAACCTTTGTTTCCATTGAGGAAATTTATCAAGAGACAGTAGCTTAGGTGGTTTATTGTGGTTCCCGATCTCATTTTCCAACAGTAAGAGGTTCTGGATGTCACACCCCAACCTTGACGGCGGAAACGTCGAGGTGTGAGGGTTAAGATCGTTCACAGCCACATAACGCTATTAATAACCCAAATATATATTATTCATAAGTGTAAATTGTACCATTACAAATATAAGTCTCAAAAAGTAAATAACATAACACAAGATGCAACAATCCAATTTATTTCGTTTATTTAGCTAGGTCCATTCCTAGATGTGGAAGCACTTCAAGCTATCAATCAAACTTGTGTATTTCCTGAAACATGTTAAAAATAAAAGGTCAACATAAAAATGTTGGTGAGCATTCTATAGTTTTTGATACATAAGTGTATAAAAGATGGCAATTCATGTTGTAAATTAGAGAAACAAAGTAACTAGGAATGTAAGACAGAATGCACAATCAAACCTTGACAAAGTTTTACAAGTTTCAAACGTGTACTTGGATCAACCAAGTTATAAGTATATACGATTAGCTAAGTGTACTTGGATCAACCAAACAGGCTTGTCAGGCCCATAGATCTATGACGTCGCCAGGCTAGCAATAGTTAATGATTGTACATGTATTCGATATTACATGGTAGCTACAAGATTCAACTAATCACAACACACAAGTAAATTGCCATAAGTTTACAAGAATCAAACGTGTTTACAAGTGTAATGACTAATAAGTAACATGTTTCACCCCAAAGTGTGAAAATAAGAAAAGGGGTATAGAAATACTCACTTGATCAAATAAGTATATATTGGATGATTAATAAGAAATAATCTTAAGCGTCGTTTCGACGTAGTCCTTCACAATGTACCTAAATATACATTTTACAAGTTTAAGTTTTAATAATAAGATTAACGTTTTAACGCGAACTAGGGTTTCGACAAGTATTTGGGGGTTTTTATACTTAAATGAAGTTAGTTATACATAGTTTAGTTTAACAAAAGAAAAGTATTATTTATGAAATTTTTAAAGGAATTTAATCCTTTATAGTATTTTGTGAAATTAATTATGAAACGCATATAATTTTTACGAGAAATTCATAATTACGTTACATCGTGATCAATAATAATTTAATATTTTAAACTATCATTTAAGTCATGTTTTTATAAAAATAACTAAGTATAATATTTGTAACTAATATTTCATAAAAATATTACAGTATTTAATGTTAAAAAATATACATAGATAACTTTAAAGTAAGGAAAGTTTTTCAAAACAAATTTTTATAATTTTTAGAAATTTCTTACATCTTTTAGTACACTTAAAAAAAAAATAAAAGAATGACTTGAGGGTCCAACAAAATATTTAAAGTTTACGAAAAATATTTTTATAATTTTTTTAAAAAAAATTTTATAATTAATTCAAGGCTGAAAAGCCTTAAAAAAATATAAATGAGGGAGCCCGGGGTCGAACCCGGGACCTCAATGTTTGTCTAGAGTGTGGGAACCAGTGAACCAAGGCTCTAAGCCGTGCTAAGTCACGATTTTAAAATGTTAAAACATAACCATACGAGAAACCCCCAAATCCAAGAACCCTAGATTGTTCTTGAATCAAATTGAACATCAATTCGATGTTGTTAACCAAATTAACCATAGGGCTTTCGATTCTCATGTAAAATCGAGTAATAGCCCTAATTTTATTACCTGTAATCGTTTGAGATTCGATGTGTAGTGGTTCGACCCAAATCGCGACTGTTCTTGACTTGAATTTGATGTGTGTGTGTGTTTTTTGATGAAATTGAAGGTGCAAAGAGTTTAGGAAACCCAGTTCGAGTAAGAATCCTCTAATTTATAGATTCAATTCATTCGAATCGATGTCCAACGGCTATGAACTTAAAGTCGGCCGTTTCCGATGGATTAATCGATTTATAAAGTTATTTCAGGTGCAATTGATGTTGCCAATAACTTTCAAATGATTACCCGAACGTTTTACATCCGTTTAATTGAGTTTTCATTATGATTTATGCGTATAACGGCTTGCGGGTTTGATGTGTTTCGGTTTTGAGTTCGAGGTGTTAAAAAAAACGGGTTTAAAGTTCAATTAATGCATTTATTTGTGTTGGAAACGAGTTCCGGAGGTTTCGGTGTGTTTTTGGCTTGAAAAACGAAGTAAAATAGGGTGTTGGGGTCTCGCCGGCGCCGCGCCAGAGCTCTGCCGGCCGGCGGCCGGGAAAACGTGAAAGGGGAGAGAGAAAGGGGAAGGGGATATGTTTTTGAAATTTTACACAATAGGTCCCTCAACTTTAAATTATTATTATTTTATGCTAAACATTTTATTTAAAGTTTATAAATTGACAAAACAAACCCCTGAACTTAATTAACTTTAAGTTTTGAACATTTTTAAAGTTTAATAAGTCTTATAAATTGTTATTATTATTATTATTATTATTATTATTATTACTATTTATTATTATTGTTGTTGTTGTTATTATTAATGTTATCATTATTATTAATATTACCATTTAATTGATTAGAACTCTAAGTAAACAAGGAATGAAACAAGAATAGCCCACAACGTTTCATGAATGGCATGAATGGTCCTTACAAGAATTTAACGAAGTTAACTTATATTTAACGAAAATACGAAATGTTACAGTCTCCCCAACTTAAAAGAATTTCGTCCCGAAATTAAAAATAAAACTATACAAATAGAAACGGGTATTTCTTCTTCATGTGCTCCTCACGTTCCCAAGTAAATTCAGCGCCACGCTTATTCTCCCAGCGTACTTTGACGATTGGTGTGGTAGTTGTTCGGGTCTTCTTCAGGGTTCGATCCATAATCTCAACAGGCTTCTCAACGAAATGCAATGACTCATCTATTTGGATTCCCTCGAGAGGAACATGCAAATTTTCATCAACCAGACATTTCCTCAAGTTTGAGACATGAAATACAGGATGAACCCCGCTAAGTTCAGGAGGTAGTTCCAGTTTGTAAGCCACTTTCCCAATTCTTTTCAGAATCTTGAAAGGTCTTACAAAGCGTGGGGCTAACTTACCCTTCTTTCCAAAACGTACAACACCCTTCCATGGAGAGACCTTAAGAAGAACCATGTCGTCGACTTGAAACCCCAACGGTTTGCGTCTTTTATCGGCATAACTCTTTTGGCGACTCCTAGCCACCTCAAGGTTATTTCGAATTTTAGAAACTTTGTCGGTCGTTTCTTGAATAAGTTCAGGACCAGTGATGAGATTTTCCCCAATGTCAGTCCAACAGATCGGTGAACGACATTTACGACCATACAAGGCCTCGAATGGTGCCATCTTGATACTCGAGTGATAACTATTGTTATACGAAAATTCCGCGAGCGGTAAGTGCGTATCCCAATCACCACCAAAGTCAAGGACACATAGTCGTAGCAAATCCTCGAGGGTTTGGATTGTTCGTTCGGTTTGACCATCAGTTTGAGGATGGTAAGCCGTACTTAAATCCAATTGAGTACCCAAGAGTTCTTGCATAGACGACCAAAAGTGCGAAGTGAAACGAGCATCTCGGTCGGATATGATATGTAACGGTACGCCATGACGACTCACAATTTCGTCAATGTAGATGCGGGCAAGTCTTGAAACTTTGTAAGTGTCTCGTATTGGTATGAAGTGTGCCGTTTTGGTCAAACGGTCAACAATCACCCATATACTATCATGGCCACGAGGAGTACGAGGCAACTTGGTTATGAATCCATGGATATATGTTCCCATTTCCACATAGGGATTTCGGGTTGTTCAAGTAAACCACTTGGTCGTTGATGCTCGGCTTTGACTCTTGCACATGTTAGACACTTGGAAACATAAGACGCAATATCTTTCTTCATTCCAGGCCACCAATATTGACTACGCAAGTCCATATACATCTTATCGGCGCCAGGATGAATAGAATATCGGGTTTGATGAGCTTCGTTCATGATGAAGTGGCGAAGATTATCACGATTAGGGATCCAAAGTCGATTCAAAAAGTACCACAAGCCATTCGGTTTTGTCTCCAGTTGTGACCGAATGTTGGACACCAAATCTTCATCCTTTTCTTCGTCAGTTAATGCCACTTGTTGAGCCTTGCGAATGCATAACTCGAGATCACTATCAATCCTGATATTTTGGAGCATGACAGTAGCCTCGTTAACATCCACATGAATCTCGGTATCAAATTCCCTTAACGTGTCAAACCATTGCCTTCGATCGCGGATTTCTTGAGGCGAGACAGTCTTGTTGTGGACCTTGCGACTCAGTGCGTCGGCTACAACATTCGCCTTTCCAGGATGATAGCGAATGTCACAGTCGTAGTCGCTAATCAACTCGATCCAACGTCTTTGTCTCATGTTGAGATCCTTTTGGTTGAACACGTGTTGGAGACTCTTATGATCGGTGTAGACTATGCATTGCGTCCCATAAAGGTAGTGTCGCCAAATCTTCAGAGCAAAAACTACAGCACCAAGTTCAAGATCATGGGTAGTGTAGTTCACCTCATGAACCTTCAATTGCCTCGATGCGTATGCTATGACTTTGCCTCGTTGCATGAGAACACAACCAAGGCCTTGATTAGAGGCATCACAGTACACGGTAAAGTCATCATTTCCGTCGGGAAGCGTGAGAATAGGAGCGTTACACAACTTGCGTTTTAATGTCTCGAAAGCCTCTTCTTGTTCGGGTCCCCACTCAAAAAGTCGATTCTTTTGGGTTAACACCGTTAATGGTTTAGCAATCTTCGAGAAATTTGCTATGAACCTACGGTAATATCCCGCTAAGCCCAGAAAAGAACGAACTTCGGTTGGGGTTGTGGGAACACACCAATTTTTCACGGCATCAATTTTTGCAGGATCGACGTGAATTCCTTGGCTGTTCACCACATGCCCTAAGAATTGAACCTCTTCTAACCAGAATTCACACTTGGAAAACTTTGCGTATAATTGCTCCTTCTTCAAAAGTCCAAGAACTTGTCGCAAGTGCGTCTCGTGATCGATTTTCGTCTTGGAATAAATAAGAATGTCATCAATGAACACGATCACAAACTTATCCAAATACGGTTTACATACTCGATTCATGAGATCCATGAACACGGCAGGTGCATTGGTCAAGCCAAAAGGCATAACCATGAACTCGTAGTGTCCATATCGAGTACGAAAAGCGGTCTTTGAAATGTCATGATCGTGAACACGTAGTTGATGATACCCGGAACGTAGATCGATCTTTGAGAATTGAGTTGCTCCTTGAAGTTGGTCGAAGAGATCATCGATTCGAGGGAGAGGGTATCGGTTTTTGATAGTAAGCTTGTTGAGTTCTCGGTAGTCGATGCACATACGAAATGAACCATCCTTCTTCTTCACAAACAGGACAGGTGCACCCCACGGTGATGAACTAGGGCGAATGAAACCCTTATCGGTCAACTCTTGCAGTTGGCTAGCTAGTTCTTGCATCTCAGACGGTGCAAGACGATAAGGCGATTTAGCCACAGGGTTTGCACCAGGGATTAAGTCAATCTTGAACTCAACTTCTCGCACGGGAGGTAGCCCTTTAAGATCCTCGGGAAAAACCTCGGGAAAGTCCCGCACGACAGGAATATCTTTCAATTCCTTACCCTTGGCTTTCGTATTAACTACATATGCCATGAAAGCCATGTAGTTTTTGCTTAAGCACTTGCGGGCCTTGATACATGACATAAGTTTGAGTCCTTGGGATGGTTTCTCCCCAAAGACCTTTAAGGTATCACCAGTCGGTAAGGGAATTCGGATGCACTTCTCGAAACACAAAATTTCCGCACGATGTTTGGCTAACCAATCCATGCCGATAATAACATCGAAACTTCCCAGTTGCATAGGAATGAGGTCGATGGAGAACTCGTGTTCGTTAAGGCTTAAGGTGCAATCACGTATTACGACGTTAATGACAATAGATTTTCCATCGGCGACTTCGACCGTGAAGGATCTTCCCAGATTAACACGCGGTTTAGAAAGTATAGGCTCGAATTCCAACGACACGAAACTCTTATCCGCACCCGAATCAAACAATACGGATGCATAATGACTATTTACAAGATACATACCTGTTTGGTAATAACCTATTATTGGTATGATGAACACAAGATAGGAATATTTATAAGACAAGAAATGATTTAAAAGTAGTTCAACGTCGTACCATTCACCACGTCATTGTTGGCTTGTGCTTGGTTGGCGTTGATATTGAAAGCCCTTCCACGAGCCGGTGGTACATTTCCTGCATTGCGAGGACATTGCGGACGAATATGACCAGACTCGCCACAGTTATAGCAGGTTCGGTTGGTAAGCATTGCAGTGTTATTTGGCGCTCGAAGACAAGTAGCCACCAAGTGTCCATACTTTCCACACAACGAGCAGACTCGGCATGGAGTGTTGCTCGTGTGATGGTACTTGCACGTGTTACACATAGGGTATGGACCAACATAAGCTTTAGCCATGGGGGCTTGATTTGCAACCACCATTTGTTTTTGACGAGCATTTGGAGTGGTCACAGCGTAGTTGCGTGTTGGTGTGAACTTACGCTTCTTGCTTTGGGAAGGCGACTCGACCCTTACCTCCTTTGTTGCCTCGGGCGTCGCCTTCGCAGTAGACTTTGAACCCTTTGTCGACATAGTACCAGCTCTAATATGATTCTCAGTGAGCTGCGCTGTGATAGTAATTGCCTCCTCCAAAGTTGTGGGCCTACTACCCACCACGGCATCTTGAATTTGAGGTGGTACCCCCTTGATGAATTTTTCAATGTTACGGGGCACGGTGTCTACCATGTGTGGTAGAAGCATACTCAATTCATGATGTCGGGTGGAATAAGCCAAATGATTCCCACCATCCTGTTTGAGGTTCCAGAACTCCTCCTCCAGCTTTTGCAACTCGCTCCTCGGGCAAAACTTTTGGATCATTATATCCTTAAATTCTTCCCAGGGCAACGCCAAAGCAACCTCAGTTCCACGGTTTTTCTTTTCACTATTCCACCATGTTAGTGCCCGTTGTTGAAGGACACTTGCAGCATAGCGAACTTTGAACTCATCAGGGCACTCGCTAACGATAAAGGTGTTCTCCATACTTTCAAACCACTCGAGGAGTCCAGTGGCTCCTTCTTTTCCACTAAAACTAGTGGGTTTGCACGAGTTGAAGTGTTTGAAAGTGCAAGTACGAGTGTTCCCTTGTTGATTGTTGTTATTCTCTCCATGATCACCACTATTGTTCCCATTAGTGTTGTTGTTGCTATTAGCCATTAGGGTGCTATTAAGCTCAGCAACCATGGTTGGGAGCACAGCAGCCATTTGTCGGGCAATCATTGCTGCAAGCTTACGGTCGGAACTTCCACGCTTTCCATGATGACGAGACATGCTGGATATACAAAATGTGTTAATTACGGGAGTGAGGATAACAAAGGATAGTAGTTTAGACAAAAATAAGCTAAGGGTTGTAAGGTACACGGGATGATTCCATTAGGTAACGCATTACCATTTGGAAACGTTGACACGTCAAGGTGAATTGACCCATTTGCCTTAGAAATTTGTGTATATTGACCATAGTTTATCACTCATCCCAGAAATCCCCAGGTAGCGTAACGGGCCCCTCAATGAGATTTATACGAATACGCTTGCCTTAGCCCGAGGGCTTTTTGCCAGGAAATCCAGAATACAGGTGTCTATGTGTCACACAATATTTCTTAGGTTCATGAAATCAAAACCTTGATGAGATTTATATAGATTAGACATAACGCCTAAAGATCCAAGTCATAAGCATAAGTATACGATTCCACGTGTCGTCGAGAATAAGATTAAGAGGTTTCATGTTCGGGGAGAGTCTAAGAGTCAAATGTAAGTTTTGGGAGACATGTAGAAATGTTTAGGCAATCCTATGCTAAGGCATCAAATTGCACATAAGGGAACATAGCATTATGTAGCATGCAAACCATATACCTTAAAAGATAGAAATATAATTCTATAAGGTTCATGCATATGCTATAGTCTAGGTCACCATTTCTAATAACCTAATTCCCTATAGAACCTGGCTCTGATACCAATCTGTCACACCCCAACCTTGACGGCGGAAACGTCGAGGTGTGAGGGTTAAGATCGTTCACAGCCACATAACGCTATTAATAACCCAAATATATATTATTCATAAGTGTAAATTGTACCATTACAAATATAAGTCTCAAAAAGTAAATAACATAACACAAGATGCAACAATCCAATTTATTTCGTTTATTTAGCTAGGTCCATTCCTAGATGTGGAAGCACTTCAAGCTATCAATCAAACTTGTGTATTTCCTGAAACATGTTAAAAATAAAAGGTCAACATAAAAATGTTGGTGAGCATTCTATAGTTTTTGATACATAAGTATATAAAAGATGGCAATTCATGTTGTAAATTAGAGAAACAAAGTAACTAGGAATGTAAGACAGAATGCACAATCAAACCTTGACAAAGTTTTACAAGTTTCAAACGTGTACTTGGATCAACCAAGTTATAAGTATATACGATTAGCTAAGTGTACTTGGATCAACCAAGCAGGCTTGTCAGGCCCATAGATCTATGACGTCGCCAGGCTAGCAATAGTTAATGATTGTACATATATTCGATATTACATGGTAGCTACAAGATTCAACTAATCACAACACACAAGTAAATTGCCATAAGTTTACAAGAATCAAACGTGTTTACAAGTGTAATGACTAATAAGTAACATGTTTCACCCCAAAGTGTGAAAATAAGAAAAGGGGTATAGAAATACTCACTTGATCAAATAAGTATATATTGGATGATTAATAAGAAATAATCTTAAGCGTCGTTTCGACGTAGTCCTTCACAATGTACCTAAATATACATTTTACAAGTTTAAGTTTTAATAATAAGATTAACGTTTTAACGCGAACTAGGGTTTCGACAAGTATTTGGGGGTTTTTATACTTAAATGAAGTTAGTTATACATAGTTTAGTTTAACAAAAGAAAAGTATTATTTATGAAATTTTTAAAGGAATTTAATCCTTTATAGTATTTTGTGAAATTAATTATGAAACGCATATAATTTTTACGAGAAATTCATAATTACGTTACATCGTGATCAATAATAATTTAATATTTTAAACTATCATTTAAGTCATGTTTTTATAAAAATAACTAAGTATAATATTTGTAACTAATATTTCATAAAAATATTACAGTATTTAATGTTAAAAAAATATACATAGATAACTTTAAAGTAAGGAAAGTTTTTCAAAACAAATTTTTATAATTTTTAGAAATTTCTTACATCTTTTAGTACACTTAAAAAAAAAGAAAAAAAAGAATGACTTGAGGGTCCAACAAAATATTTAAAGTTTACGAAAAATATTTTTATAATTTTTTTAAAAAAAATTTATAATTAATTCAAGGCTGAAAAGCCTTAAAAAAATAAATGAGGGAGCCCGGGGTCGAACCCGGGACCTCAATGTTTGTCTAGAGTGTGGGAACCAGTGAACCAAGGCTCTAAGCCGTGCTAAGTCACGGTTTTAAAATGTTAAAACATAACCATACGAGAAACCCCCAAATCCAAGAACCCTAGATTGTTCTTGAATCAAATTGAACATCAATTCGATGTTGTTAACCAAATTAACCATAGGGCTTTCGATTCTCATGTAAAATCGAGTAATAGCCCTAATTTTATTACCTGTAATCGTTTGAGATTCGATGTGTAGTGGTTCGACCCAAATCGCGACTGTTCTTGACTTGAATTTGATGTGTGTGTGTGTTTTTTGATGAAATTGAAGGTGCAAAGAGTTTAGGAAACCCAGTTCGAGTAAGAATCCTCTAATTTATAGATTCAATTCATTCGAATCGATGTCCAACGGCTATGAACTTAAAGTCGGCCGTTTCCGATGGATTAATCGATTTATAAAGTTATTTCAGGTGCAATTGATGTTGCCAATAACTTTCAAATGATTACCCGAACGTTTTACATCCGTTTAATTGAGTTTTCATTATGATTTATGCGTATAACGGCTTGCGGGTTTGATGTGTTTCGGTTTTGAGTTCGAGGTGTTAAAAAAAACGGGTTTAAAGTTCAATTAATGCATTTATTTGTGTTGGAAACGAGTTCCGGAGGTTTCGGTGTGTTTTTGGCTTGAAAAACGAAGTAAAATAGGGTGTTGGGGTCTCGCCGGCGCCGCGCCGGAGCTCTGCCGGCCGGCGGCCGGGAAAACGTGAAAGGGGAGAGAGAAAGGGGAAGGGGATATGTTTTTGAAATTTTACACAATAGGTCCCTCAACTTTAAATTATTATTATTTTATGCTAAACATTTTATTTAAAGTTTATAAATTGACAAGACAAACCCCTGAACTTAATTAACTTTAAGTTTTGAACATTTTTAAAGTTTAATAAGTCTTATAAATTGTTATTATTATTATTATTATTATTATTATTACTATTTATTATTATTGTTGTTGTTGTTATTATTAATGTTATCATTATTATTAATATTACCATTTAATTGATTAGAACTCTAAGTAAACAAGGAATGAAACAAGAATAGCCCACAACGTTTCATGAATGGCATGAATGGTCCTTACAAGAATTTAACGAAGTTAACTTATATTTAACGAAAATACGAAATGTTACACTGGATCCCGGAGTCCTTTCCTGCCGAGAATGCAAAGTTCTCTGAGTCCATAATGAAGTAGTCTTAAACTTGAAAAGCAAACTGTGTATGCGACTGAGAGAGGACGACTGGGGGACGACTGAAACACAATCGTGCGATTGAGCTTAGTCGTACGACTGGGCATGCGATTAGGGCTGTTGTGCGAATGGACAGACCGACTAAGTCAATCGTGCGATTGAACAAGCGATTGAATTCAGTCGTACGAGAGGACTCGCGAATGGAGTTCAGTCGTGCGATTGAGTTAATCGTGCGACTGAGACTGCTGAAATCGAGATTTTCACACACTTTAACCTAAAAACGCAATTTTTTACACCCTGGACGGCTGCAACTCGAAAAGGACTCAGTTTTCAGAACATGCACACGTAAAAACTTGATTTTGAGCAGAAAGAACGTATCTTTTTGCTTAAAAACGTTGACTTTTTCAAAAGCAAGATTGAATCCATGAAGAATCAAGAGCCAAAGCTCTGATACCACTTGTTAGGACCGTGCACAAACGGAGTACTAACAGATTCTACGTGAAACCGAATCAAATAGCGCGGAATTCTATTTGATTGGCGATCCAATCAGGGAGAACGTTATCCGAATCAAACCTAACGATTAGAAAACGTTAAGAATGAAGTAGGAATGATCTGAAACGCTCTGTGACGTTGGAAGGGACGCTCTGTGCGAACTGGGACGGCTAGGGTTATCAATTATCGAAGTGTTTTGTTTTTCCACGAATTAAGTGGTATTTATAGGTTACAACTTTCATTCGTACGACTGAGCCAAGCGACTGGCTCAGTCGTGCGACTGAGTCATACGATTGATTCATTCGTACGACTGAGTCAGTCTTATGACTCAATCGTGCGATTGATCCAATCACCTGATTCAGTCGTGCGATTGGACCATTTGCATGGTCCAGTCATGCGACTGAATCAGAATACTTAGTTAAACACATTCGTGAACCTTTAATGATTCAGAACTATGTCTAACAGCTGTAAACCTATATAACATGTTCATATATGCGTGTAACAATGAATGATATTAATAGATATGACATTAAACAATCAATAAACATTCATAGAAGAGTTTTTCATTTCATTGATAAAACATTACATATGTGTTACAAGATGAAAGTCTATTACATTGAAGCTCACTAGACTAAACCTAGGGACATGTGTACCAACAATTATATACGCCAAAGATTAGGTAAGGTAAACAAGTATTATTATACATATGGTAATATGTTTATAATAGTAATAATAATCATAATCATAATCACACTGATTATTATAATAATTAAAATAATAATAATAATAAATAAATAACCATCATAATAATAATTATAATAAAATACTAATAATAATAATATAATAATATCTTTAATGATAGCATTATTAAAAATAATAAAAGATATAAAATATCAGAAAACACCTATGTCGACGACTTGTCGTCCTATAGGGGTTTCATGTCGTCGCCATAGATTTTTCATATACCGCGTGACTATCCCGCCATTAATTTGGAAAAAAATTGAAGAAATAAAAACCCTATGGCGACGACATGCCCTCACCACAGGGTGCAATATCTTTTAAACCAGGGATTACAACCTTAGCACTTTCACTTTCCTAAACCCAAATCCCACCCATAACCAGCCTTTCTCTCCGGCGAAAACAACCAAAATCCGACCACCATCACCATTTCTAGCCACCACCACCGTCCCTAGCCGCTACCACCACCACTTCCATCGCCCTCATTACCCCTCCCATCACACCCTACCAAGAATGAAGCATCTTTAGGTTGCACCACCACCATTGTTCCAACCACCATCTCCATTTATGTCTCTCTAGGCTGTTGTATCATTATCTCACCACCACCGTCACTGACAACATCTCATTATCATTGTTTTTGTTAAGATTTTAAGGTGTGTATATTATCTATTTTATTAGTTATGTAAATATTTTGATTTGGTTATTGTTTAATTGAATGATATGATAATATGTTGATCTATTTGATTTTTGATTTGATTTTGTTCTTGGTTTGATTTGATTAATGATATGCTTTAATTATGTATGTATGTATGCACAATAAGTGATGAAAGTATTGTAGTTTGACTTGATTATTAGTTTAATTAATAAACATATGATGAACATGTGATGAAAATAAATATGTGTGCTAGATGATTTTAGTGTTAGAACTTTAAGGTATGTATGTTATATTCTTTTGTTAATTAGTTTAAATATTAAGTCAAAATATTGTTATATATGATTTATGTTGTTATAATCATATAAATTGTTTGATTTGGTTATTGGTTTGAGTTGATAGAATTATATGATGAATTATGTTTTGTAACAAGTTTTAGGATTAATGTTAATTAATTCAGAACCTAATTCATGAACATATGATGAATTGCATTTTAAAACATGTTTTAGGATTTTATTTATGCTTTGGAAAATGTTTTAGGGTTTCATTTGTGTTTAATAACTTGTAGTTATATTTATGTCATGTTTATGTATATTTATAAGTCAGCTTATAACTATTGTTTAAAGGAACAAGAAACGTGAAAAATGACACATTATGGAGAGGTGTGTGGATCGATCAAATCGAGGGCAAAAGAAGATTAGGTAAATTTAAAACTTTTATTTCTATTATATGTTAAATATGTTGTTATCATGTGTTCATATGTTGTTATTACTTTAATTTAATTTAATACAATGTGAGTATCTTGTTGGTTTAGTATATTATTTTGTTTAAAGTTGGATATTATCAAGTTAAATCACTCAACCACATTTATAGATTAAATTTAGATATTGTTACTTGCCATTGTTGACGACAATTCAAAGTTGTTTGTTTTGTAAAAGATCAAATATGTTTACGTTGGTTATTTTGCTTAAATGCATGTGTATGTAACTTGAATTATAAAATGATTTTTTTTTGGTATTAATAATATTAGCTTTTGTTTGGTGTATAAATATGTTCTCGAAACCTAAAATATTAGGAAAAACATGGAAAATATAAAAACAATTTATAAATTAAAAATTAAAACAGTAGAGTCTATGGCGACGACATGTCCTCGCCATAGGGTTTTTTTTAAAAAATTTACTTATTTTTTATTAAAATAAAAAAAATTAGTTGGACCTATAGCGACGATATGTCGTCACCATAGACTAAAAAATAAAATTATTTTTAAATTAAAATACAATATGAAATTTTTTTGCCGACAACTCTGTGTCGACAACTTGTCGTCGGCATAGACCTCTACGGCGACAAGGGTTTTGGCGACGACTCAAAAATAAGCTATTAGGACAAGGCTGTGACGACTAGGTCTATGGCGACGGCGACGACGTGTCATCGCCATAGCCTATGGCGACGACAAACCGACCCTATCGTGACGACAACTGTCGTCGCCATAGCCCTTATTTATATTATATTATATATTGCATAGGGGTTAACTTGAAATTTTAGAAAAAAATTAAATGTTAACTTCACTCGCTATGACCAATAATATTAAAAATACACGCTTTTGAATACAACTCTTTTAAAAAATTCACGAACAAATATTCATCCTCGCTACTTGATAGGAATTTGGTGCCCCCCTCCTAGCTTTATGTGGCGTGAGTTTGTTCGTTATCGTCTCGGTATGTTAAAAACATTAAATCGAATACCAAAATTGTTCCGATAATACCAATGTTGGCAACAATTTTTTCGCTTATTATCAATACAGCGCGCCTGTCACATGTCATAGTACCATAACAGTAGTTACACTAGCTATGATATAATTTACAAAATACATACTTAATTTCGAATGCAACTTCATTTTCAAAAATTACTTCGGAGCGTTGAAAAAATAAATGAAGGCAATCGCACATTTTGTTTTTAATTAACAAACGAAAGTTATATTCACGCGTCACACGACAAGAGTTTGGTCATTTTTCCACACATGGCGTGAAATAACTTTGGTCGTCATTATCTTGGCTCGTCGAAAACTATTGAAGCGACTACCAAAACCTGTTTTGATAATAACAATACTAATAACAATGTTTTTCGTTTATAATCGGTCAGCTACGTCATGATACCATAATGATAATTGTACTTCCTACGTCCTACGATACCAAAAATTTACTTTGTTTCGAGTACATATTCATTTTTTCAAAAATATTATTAAAACGTTAACAAAAAACTAAAGACAGTCTTGCACTCCGTTTGTTAAAAAATGATAATTAAAGTTATTACAGAAAGCAAAAGTATAGAAAAATGAAACCTGTTTAAATTATAAACTATATACAATATGAGGGGTGAAAATGAAATAAAAGAAAAAACTAAACTATTAAATTTTGTGTCAAAATTATATAAAACAAAATTATTGTGGCTAAACTTTACAGAATTATAAAAGTATTATATTTTAAAGTTTTCTTTACGTGTGTGTGGAGGTTGAATGGGAAACCTTAATAAAAAAAACTAAAGAATCATTGTTAGTCACATATTTCAGAAAAGAAAAAAAAGTAAAAACATATTAAAAACGAAATTTTGCTCACGAGAAATGTGGTGTTATCACACATTCATTTTAATTACTCTTATATTAGAATAACTAGTTTTAAAAAACCCGTGTATTACACGGGTTGAATAAATAAAATATTAATATAATAAAACTTACGAAAAATAAAATGATATTTTAAAATATGATATGACTGAAATTACATATAAGTAAGTGCTATAAGTAATAAAACAGTGATATCAATATTTTATAACTTTGTTTTTAATTTTTTTAAAATAATATTTTGTTTTAAAACAAACCATATAAAAATATCATTTTTTAAAATATTTTATTATCATAACTCCTAAACTAAATTATTTTTGGTTTTTAAATAATTTACTTTTTAAAAATAGTAGTTTTATAATATATCATATTTTTAACAAAGTTTGATATTTTAGAAAAAATTATTACTTATAAAAATTTATTTATTTTGAAATAACATTAATAACAAATATTTTTTTAATTTATAAAAAATATTTTAATCTAAAAAATATTAAATATTATTATTAGTAATTAAGATAATTATTTAATAGGAGAGAGAGGCGGGAAAATTTTGGCGAGGAGGATTGTGGCGGTGACACGTGTCATACCAAGTTACTCTTTTATTATAATAGAATAGGTTAGACCCCATGTATTACACGGGTTGAATAATAAAATATTAAATAACCATTAACAAAAATTATTAATCATAGAACGATCTATTGATATAAGATACGATTGACATTACATACGAGTGATAAAAAGACGATATCATTTTTTAAACTTTTGTTTAATTTTTTTTGTTTTTTTCAAAAAAAGTTGGTTTTTAAACAAATTGTTTCAAAACAAACCGTTTTTAAAAAAGTGTCATTTTTAATGATTTCTTTATTATAACTTTGAAATTTAATTAGTTTTATTTCACAGGAATTTTATTTTTTAAAGCCACAAGTTTTAAATATATTATGTTTTTTAAAAGTTTGATATTTTTTGAAAACGTTTCTTATTTTGTAAAAAATTATTTTTTTAAAAATTGTATTTATAGAAAGATCTCTTTTTTAATTTAATATAAAAGTATTTTTAGTATGAAAAGAATTAATTAATATCATTTGTATTTAATGTTATATTTATTAGGAGAGAGAAGCGGGAAAATAAAATTTATGAGTCATATAATTGTGTCAAGTGGCAAATCAAAACCTTCTTTTATTATAATACATAGATTAGAAAAATAAAGATATTTTAATCACCCGTTATTAATCAATCGTTGCCGGTTTAGAAAATAGAGACATAAAAAAGATGGTGGATCTGGGTTTGACCTTAACTTAAAAAAAAAAAATTAGAAACTTTATGATGATGGAAACTTTCCGGTTTAGAAAATAGAGACATAAAACAGATGATTAATCTGGGTTTGACCTTAACCTAAAAAGAAATTTGGAAGTTTTAAGAGGATGTCAACCCTCTCCTCCTATCTGGGGCACGCAAAATGTATCAACAGAGCGGGTTTGTTTGTATACCATTACCTATGGCGATAACAAAAGTTGTAGTTAAAACCCTAAAATAGCGCCGTTATAGCATATAATGACAATAAGTCATCGCCATATATGCCAACGTAGTTGTGTTGTCACTAGGCCTTTTATATCATCGTTATAGGTTAACGTGTGACGACGATATGTTTTCGCTATAAAAAAAATTACTTACGTAAACCACTAAAAAAAACAATATATAAATTATATATTAATAGCAAAGATTGGTGATTACAAGATCACTGAAAAAGATACCTTTAGTTTATTTTGTTTTAAAAATTACAACAAAGCATCTGATGGGTGTGACATGATTAAGGAAAAAATAAAACAAAATTAAGAAACCTCTGTTATAATAATAATAATAAGCGAGTTGATGAAGATGAAAAGAAAGATGAAGAAGAAAGAAAGATGAAGAAGAAAGAAAGATGAAGAAGAAAGAAAGATGAAGAAGTAGAGGGTTGAAGAAAATAATCAGAATATGGAGGAAGTTTGTGTTTTCAATTATTGTCGTTGTTGATTATTGAAATGAGAAGGGCAATCATATATATATACACATAGCAAAAAGATAAAGAAAATGGGGGGACCTATGTCTGCCATTACAACACTCCCCCTCAGACATATGGTCTAAACATTTCTCTAATGTAATATGAGTGGATATACTGCCTCATTAAAAACCTTGCTAGGAAAAACCCATTGGGATAAAAACCATAGCTAAGGGAAAAATAGTACAGTATATAGCTCCCCCTCAAATTATCATTTGTGTACATGACGCATCCCGATATTATAAATGTGCTTTCTGAAGATTGTTGTAGGAAGCGCCTTTGTGAAAAGATCTGCGGAATTATTGGTAGACTGAACGTATCTCATTTCAACCTGACTATCTTTAATAAGTTCTTGAGTATATGAGAAAAATCTTGGGGATATATGTTTCGTTCTGTCGCTTTTGATATACTCTTCTTTCATCTGTGAGACATAAGCTGCATTGTCTTCATAGATTAGAGTTGGATTGTTATCTTTCTCTAGTCCACAAGAAGTCAATATATGTTGTGTCATGGATCTCAACCACACACATTCTCTAGAGGCTTCATGTAGTGCAATAACTTCAGCATGATTTGAGGATGTTGCAACAAGTGTTTGTTTTTGAGAACGCCATGAGATTGCAGTTCCTCCGTTCATAAATACATATCCGGTTTAAGATCTTGCTTTGTGAGGATCGGATAAATAACCTGCATCTACATAACCAACTAAACTTTCTTTTGATTCGTTAGAATAAAATAAGCCTAAATCAATTGTTCCTCGAAGGTATCGAAAAATATGTTTAATCCCATTTCAGTGTCTTTTGGTAGGGGATGAACTAAATCTTGCTAGCAAATTAACTGCAAAAGAAATGTCAGGTCTTGTACAGTTAGTAAGATACATAAGAGCTCCAATTGCACTGAGGTATGGTACTTCTGGACCAAGTACTTCTTCATTTTCTTTACAAGGACGAAATGGATCTTTTTCAATGTTAAGCGATCTACCAACCATTGGTGAGCTTAATGAATTTTACTTGTCCATATTGAAACGTTTCAATAGTCTTTCGGTATAATTTGATTGATGTATAAGTATATCGTTGTTCATATGTTCAATTTGTAAACCAAGACAATATCTGGTTTTTCCAAGATCTTTCATTTCAAATTCTTTCTTTAAAAGAATAACTGCTTCATGAATTTCCTTATGCGTACCGATTATGTTCAAATCATCAACATATACTGCTATTATCACATATCCTGATGTTGTCCTTTTGATAAAGACGCATGGACATATAAGATTATTTGTGTAGCCTTTACCTATCAAATAATCACTCAAACGATTATACCACATTCTCCCAGATTGTTTCAATCCATATAATGATCGTTGTAGTTTGATTGAATACATTTCTTTAGACTTCAATTTTAATGCATCTGGGATTTTAAACCCTTCTGGGATTTTCATATAAATATCATTATCAAGTGATCCATATAAATAAGCCGTAACTACATCCATAAGACGCATTTCTAATTTTTTAGAAACTGCTAAACTGATTAAATATCTGAAAGTGATTGCATCCATAACAGGGGAATATGTTTCCTCATAGTCAATTCCCGGCCTTTGAGAAAAACCTTGGGCTACAAGTCTGGCTTTATACCTTGTAACTTTATTTTTCTCATTTCTTTTTCTTACGATATCCTACAGGCTTTACTTCCTTAGGTGTAAGTATAATAGGCCCAAAAACCTTTCGTTTGTTAAGTGAATTTGTGAATCCAAGTATCTCAATTCAGGAATTATCAGTATTAAAATAAATCAAATCAATGATCGCGGAATTATCATCAATTGACGTTTAATTGTTTTAATGATTAACTATGAACACAAACACAGAAACACAATAAATATGAACTCAATAATTATTCAAAGTATTTCATTAATTATCAGTAATGATTACAAAAGAACAATTAAGAATGACTATGAACGATGATTTCTGTGAATCGAATAATGATGTTGTTGATGTGACAGCAATTAGGGTTGCACGATGATGTAACTCTTGACAGCCGTAATATTGATTGATTGTGTTCCTCGAGATGTGAAACCTAGGACTCATATTTATAGACGGTTTGAGTAGGTTAAGGAAACACCGGATCTCTTGGGATTTGTTATTGATTGTGTTGACTTGTTTGACTTCTTGGTATTTGAAATCGCACAAGTATTCTGTTCTTCCGCAGGAGTCTTGTCGTCTGCAGGAGTTTTTGTTCTTCCGTAGATGTCTTGGTCTTCCATAAAAGTGTTGTTCTTCCGTAGGAACTCTGTCTTCCGTAGAAGTGTTGTTCTTCCGTAGAAACTCCGTCTTCCGTAGAAGTCTTCACTTCATACAATCCTTGATCATCCGCAGGAATATTCACTTGGTGATTTGTTCTTGTAAGAAACATATCTACGGATTAACAATAATGTTCATCCGTAGATGTTTCTTACACTTGGTCAATATCAGGAATCCTACCAAATATATTATTTCTCCCTGTCAAGTCACAAATCAACACACATATATATGGGTTAACCTATAGATTCAATGCACATATATATATACATACTGACTGTTACAATTATTAATTACAAGACTTGATCCAAGTTCTAAGCCTATACAAAATGATCTAGACCTATACTATCTAGATCCAACAATACTCCCCCTTAGGCTTAGCTCCTTGTAATCAGTCCTTCAAAACTACAAGCTCTTTGACTCTTGATATGATTTTGTTGTAGAAGTAAGATACAGCAGCCTTTTGATCATCATATTTGTACTTGATCTCCATTTTGCTGATCTTCTTCAGAGTCTCGTAGCTTAGACCCAGAACATCCTCCTCTGTAGTGAGTGTTTCTAAGACTTTGTCATTCTTCACAACTTCTAGCTCATCTTGTTCAGAGAGTCGGAGTTCTGTGACTTCATCATATGTTGTTCCCTTCAGCAAGCCAGCATTATGTCTTCGTCTTTTGTAGGCTTTTGCATGAAGTTTGTCTATCACTTGGATCACATGCACATGCAGGAACAGGTCATTTTGAGCTGCTTCATCACTCAGCTTAGGAAAGAATTTATCATGCAGGTATGAGGTGTAGCTGGGATGAAGTAATTTGATTTCCACAGGGTCAAAGATCCTGATCTTTTCAGCTCGTTTGTTCTCTGCATTCCTCAGCAGCACAAGTTCTTTTGTCCTCTCTACATATCCCCATTCAGTAACAGGGAGTGTGTTGTGAGTCCCTTCAATGTGCTTGATGGCTGCTGAGTTCCTATTGTTATAGCCAACCTTCTTCAAAAATTCATCATCTACGGATTCAGAGGCATTGGACTTGTATCTTTTCACCCTTTTTATTCTTCTTCTGTGCTCATCATCTTCTCTCTTGGCTTCAGCCAGCACATCATCTTTGAACTTAGTTTTCAGTTTACCCACTATGCTTGAGAAGTCCCTGCCCCTTGGATGTATTGGGTAATTTGTAATGGTAAGGCTTTGCAGGTCCTTGAGATCACTCTCAGGTAGGCATAGAACTGAAAACACATCACGGACGTATTCAACTCTTCCTGATGTTCTTTTGATCACAGCACAATCCCACTCTTGATCATATTTCCATGCCATGATCTTGTTTTCTTCAGCAGAGTTGGGAGTTGTGAGGTGATCAATCAACTGAATCAGAGTGGACTTCTGATCAGTGATTTCTCTTACAGTAGTACCAAGGGGCCATACTTTGCCTGGAATGACATCCCTTGGTTCTCTGATGAGTTTATCTTTTGCTTTGTGCTGATCCTTTGGTTTAACAGTTATTGGATCAGCAGTCAGTTTGCTCTGTTGGTCATGAGTTGGATGTGGAGCTGTGGTTCTGAATTTAACACCAGTTTCTATCTCCACTGCCATCACATGCTCCATCATCCTCCGCAGTTCTCCAGTAGATCTACCTTTGAGCTCATGCGGTTTGTAATTGGGACCTTGTAACCAGCATGTCATATTGTACTTTGTTAGTTTAGCTGTGTCACAATGGCCCAAGTCTTTCTTGATTTTCTCTAATGACTGAAAGACTGTGAAGGCTTCATAATCACAGTTTGGGATTATGAATCTTGCAAGTTCAAATTCTTTCAGCAGATTCTTCATTTCAGTTGAATTCATCATCTCAACCATGTCATAAGTAAAACCATGGTTGATGAGGTTCATGAACATGCTTGAATCAGGCCTCTCTTCCATTATATCTGCTGTGGTTAGAAGGTCATCGGCCTTTGCTTCCTTTTGATCAGTGGGGGACTCCATCTTGGTCAGCTCCTCCCATTCTTTGTCACTTTCATCATCATCTCCGGATGATACCTTCACAGTAGATACATCTACTGAAGGTGTAAGTTCAGGTGATGGAAGCTTTTGCCTTTTTGGAGAGGCTTATTCTTCAGATTTCTTCTTGATGCCACCCAAGTATTTTCTTTTCCGGGAATATGGAATCAATTTCTTTGGAGCTTCAGCAGATGGTTTTGATTGTTCAACACTTGGGGCCTCTCCTTTTTCCAGGACGGAGATCTTCTTTTTCAACTGCTCTATCTCTTCATCTTTCTCTTTGATTAGCTGAGCTTTGGCACTTTTCTCATGTTTCAAGGATGCCTGCAACTCTTGTTCATTTTTCAAAAAAGCATCGATTACTTCATTGTTGCTCTTGGCATCCTCTCTCAGCGTTTTCAATCTGGCTTCTTTCAGTATCAGCTCTTCATCCTTTTCTTGAATGATTCCTTTCAGCTCCTGGATTCTTTGTTTTGCTTGTTTGATTTGAGTACTAGTTTGTTGTACTCAGCAACCAAAAAGCTTTTGCTGACTGGGATGTCACTATCACTCAAATCATCTTCATGGTAGGCAATCACATCCTCTTGTTCTGCTACCCTTTGCTCATCAGTTGGATGATCATCTCCCATTAGCTCATCAGCAGGTTGATCATTAAGAACTGGAGATATGGGTTCAGTATGGTCTGATGGCACTTGTTCTTCAGTGTTTGTGGGTGAAATGGGAACAGTACTAGCTTAGGATAGTAACTCAGTCTCTCCTGAGTGCACAGAGTTTAAAGACTCAGTTATCTCAAATAGTTCAGTGCTAGCACTTTCCGGTGATGCTTGTTTTGGTGAGTCTGGTGGTGGTTGAACAGGGGATTGGATTTGGAGTGGAGAGAGAGGTTGAGTGTGATGTGAGGATGAATGATAAGGTGATGGTGATTGTTGTTGAACTGGAGAGATTGGCTGAGTGTTGGTGGTGGAAGATGAAGATATTAGTTGTGGTGATTCATGATGATGAATGGGTGAAATAGGTTGGGTGTTGATGCTAACTGGTGATTGTGGTTAATGAGGGGGTGTTTGGCTAGGTGATTGATGTTGGAGTGGTGGTGTATGGCTAGGTGAATGTGAAGCATGAGCAGATTCAGCAGATGACTCTGCCTCTTCATCTATCCAAACCAATTCTTGTGGTAAGTCGGCTTGGGCATCCACAACATGGGCGAACATGGGCATGTCTTCACCCTGATATTTTCCACTGATTTTGTTCAGCACTGATTTTCCCAAATGTGCTTGCACAAACACTTCTCCTTCTCTTGATAGCCTTGGAAGTTCAGAGTTGATCACCAGTTGTAAGAACCTTGGGAACATGTACATTTTGTCATTCTGCTAAAGTTTGACTTGATCACTTAGACAGTTGAAAATGTACTTGGAGTAGTTGTAAGTTCTACCCTCGAAGATCCCAATGATTCCTGAAGATATGTGTCGAGAAAATCTATCAAGCCCTGACTTCCTGTTGGATATGCACTTCAGGTATGTATGGCATAGGAATCGATATGGCTTACAAAACCTTCCCTTCTTTATCTCTCCTTTTTTGAAGTCGCCATCATATCCTATCAGGTTAAACACCTTCTCAATGTATTCATTTTCAAATACATCAGGGTGCCCAATCTCTCGATCACCCAGTTCCAGACATCATCTGATTGTGCTTTCATTGATCCGAATACGCTCAGTCAGGATCTCAACAGCAATCACTTCCTCATCTCCTTGTTGTTCAACCCGTGCAGAGTTCCAAAAATCGATCATGTGTGCCTGATGGATCACAGGCTCTGCCGTTAAGGCATAGAAGAGCCTGGACCGTCGAAGATATCTTATGATATCTCGACATCCTTCAGCAGCAGGATCATCAGCATTCAAGAACGTGCACACATTGTGTTCCTTTGCGAATATGTTTGCCATCTGTAAACAACAATGAAAATCGAGTTAGCATAAACGTAACTCACATGAAGTCGAATCGTTTTAATGGCAAAAACCGATTAACCAGTTCTGTACTGAAGATTAGAACATGATTTACCTTCGCAATAATAATAATCGATTACTGGACAATGTTGACTATGCTTTCTCGAAACAGATTTTTGAAAGTTTGAATGAGGGTGAAAGTATGCGTTTTTCTAGGTTAGAAACTGAAAGTGTTCTGAAAAATTGATTAATAAATTCTTAGTTTCAGAAACCTTATTTATAAACGAACATATTAATTTCTTTTATTAATTATGTTGGGCCCACTTCCCATTTATCCGTCCGTATACCAAGTTTATTTCGAATGCATTACTTCTTCCGCAGAATATCTGCGGAATCTTAACATCTGCGGATGACTTAACATCTGCGGATGCCTTAACATCTGCGAATGTCTTGGCTCAGGCAATCCCTCTTGTTACTAGCACATCCGTAGTTTACCAATCCTATGAATATGCAGTTACTGTTACTGTTCTGCTGAAACAGAAATTTCACTATTACTTCTGCGGATGCGAAGTATTACTGAAACTTCTGCGGATGCAGAAATTTCACTGTTACTTCTACGGATGAGAAATATTACTGAAACTTCTGCGAAATTTAAAGTTTTGTTAAACTTTAAATGTATGATATCTACTAAGTAGAATCATATATTGATATTGGACCATGTTGACTTTGTTTGAGTGGCAATTAAGTACAAGAAAGCAAGTGTCCTGTATCCTGCATTCAAGTTAGTGCTCAAGTTCCAATTCCTTCACACTGAATTAATAGCTTTTTATTGTTTTTCATGCATGAACTACTCCCCCTAAATTTGTGATTAATGTTAAACTGTTGCATTCATCATAAATTTAAGCTGTAAACAGGCATGAGAGGCATATGACAGTCTAAGTGAGAGAAAATCAGTTAAAAGGACAAATTAAACCTCTGACTTAAACAATTGCATGCATGCATATATATATAGAGGGATCATACTATGACTCGGCTTCTGCGGATGTTGATTATGTGATTCATTGCACAACTTATTGTAAGTATATAGATACACTTAAATTCATACATGAGTAATGTATCAACTAGGCATGCTATTTATCATGTTTTGAAGTTTGTTAATCAGTAACTGTCATGAGTTCCACATTCAATTGTCATTAGAGTTTGTACTCCGTAGGTGAGGCAAATCACTACTTTTCACACTTAATGACTATGTACATTAAGTTATAAGTTCTATCTTGAGACATATTGCAGTCTCATGAATGCTTTGATGTTGAAGCTCTTTGAATTGATGTACAATTGATCATAAGTGATTCTTTTTAGAGCTGAGATATGATCTTCATAGTCACCAGGTCTTTACTTTCGTAAAACAGAGGTGAACTTAACCCAAGTCTTTGTTTACACAAAACAGAGGGAGAATGAAAATCATACTCTTTAAGCATATTCCCAGGTCTTTGTTCACACAAAACAAAGGGAATATAACTTTGCAAAGATAGAAGATTATAAAGTATTTTACATAGTGTGCTTGTGCCAGTGATTTGGTGACATCAGGAGATAACTTACTTTCCTGACTCTCAAAATGAAGTTCCCACAGACAGATACCTGTTTCTCTTAGTTTGGCATGCTCTTAGTGTAGTTTCCACTCAAGATGAACCTACTCACATATCACAATGTTACAAGTAAGTTTTAGTTATTGTTAAAGAAGGCCAAGCATAGTGTACTATCATTTCCTATACATAAGGCATGCACAAATATTTTATCAGTCACCTAAATCATCCCTAACCATTACTCTACACAAGGACAGTCATATGCTTTTGATGATTTATTCTAAGTTAATCATTCCCAGAGATTCTATCAGAAAATTAAATCTAATAGAATCAAAGGCTTTAATGAACAAATCAGCAAGCTGATTTGTTGTGTCCACTTTGACTAACTTGATTAAACCCTTTTCTGAGCAATCTCTCAGAAAATGGTATCTGATTTCAATATGTTTTGTTTTACTATGTTGGACTGGGTTAGCAGTTATAAACATAGCAGCTGAATTATCGATATGAATTGGTGTTTGAAGGAAATTGTAACCATAATCAAGTAATTGGTTTTGCAACCAAAGTACTTGAGAGCAACCAGCTGAAGCAGCTATGTACTCAGCTTCAGCTGTGGATACAGAGACATTAGTTTGCTTCTTACACTGCCATGAAACAAGCCTGGTCCCAAAAACTAGCATCCACCAGTTATGGATTTTCTGTTGTTGTTACACCCTCCATAGTCACTATCTGAATATGAGTACAGACTGAAATCTCCATCTTTTGGATACCACAGTCCTAGTGCTGGTTTGCCTTTCAGATATCTGAATATTCTCTTCACAGCATTCAGATGGGACTCTTTTTATGACATCCGTCACCGAAGGTCCGTCATTTAACGTGTTCGATTAACCTTTGTTATCAGTCATTCCTCATTTTGATAAACCATCTACGTGGATACCATATTTGCTTTGCTTAGTTATCCCTATATGCGTGCTATCGTTGCTTGACTTGTCGTTATCTTAAGACGTTTTTCTAAGATTTGTCCCGTTATCATTAAACGCACCATTTTTATAAGAACATAATGACACGATTAAAACCATTTTTAAATTATGAATATCATAAACAACATTTTATCATTAATAAAACAAGACTAATAAATAACGTTTTCAACCGAAACAAAATTTAGGAACTCGGAGCAAAGTACAGGGACTAAACTTGACAAATTGCCAAAATAGGCTGGGTATAAATACCCTCTTCCCAGCCATTCTTATTCACAATCATCTTCTTCATCGTTCTTCTTCTTCTTCCCCATTTCTACACCAATCTAGCACCAAAATTCATCACGTTTGTTGCGTTTTCGTCGTCAAATCTTGGTTATCATCGTGAATACTCACTCCTAGCAGGTAGATAACCTCGTTTGACCTGTTTATTGCTCGATTTAGCTGCTGCGTTTTCTAGGGTTTCGGGTGCTCGGGTTCATCCGAGCACATGACGTCGTGTGGGCTTGCATGTTGTGTTTTTGAGTGTGCTTCTTGTCTAGACATGTTAGGATATGAGTTCTGGAAGTTCTTGGTGTGTGAAACCCACGCCCGGAGCAGCTGGACGCTGCTTGAAGTCTCAGCAGTCGCGATCTGCTGTGCAGGGCGACTGGGCCATTCGGCCGACTGAATCGTGCGACTGGGTTAGGCGCATGAGTGCGTCGTGCGACTGAGCCGTGCGGTTGGGCAAATCGCACGACTGAGTCAGGCGAATGAGTCTGTGCGAATGAATGTGTGTGCGAATGAGTCTGTGCGAATGAATGTGTGTGCGAATGAGTCAGTGCGAATGAGATTGTGTGCGATTGTGCGTGAGTCATACGACTGAAAGTCCAATCGCACGAATGAAAGTTCAATCGCATGAATGAAGCTGATTCGTGCGAATGAAGGTTCAATCGTGTGTATGGGGGTTGAGTCGTATGATTGGGTCTTGCATGGTACGACTGAATGCTTAGTCGCATGAATGAAGGTTCAATCGTACGAATGAAGCTGATTCGTACGACTGAAGGTCCATTCGTACGAAGGAAGGGTTGAGTCGTGCGTCCGGTCCTGTTGTATGACTGATGATGTGTATGTGTATGGATCCCCTTTTCGGAGATCTTACGACGATAAGGTAACATTAATAAAGTGTCATAGCTTGACCACAAAGATTAAAGTCAACGCTATCAACAGGCACGTACTATTTAAAATAATCTAGTCTGAGATGTATGTGACTGCTTGTGTGTGTACTACCCACGACCGAACCGAAACTGCCCGAGCCTATTGATATCATCTTATGCTTTATGCTCGTTATTAATGCTTGTCAGTAACTGTCAATAGGTGTTTGACTGTTTATAGCATCCTACCGTTGGGAATATTCATCACACGTGCCTATCATCTGTTCAGTGAGTTTCGTGGCCCCCTTTTAATCTTATAAAACCTTTTCAAATATCTTTAACTTGGGGGAAAAGAATGATCACCTACTTAACTTGATTTCAGGCACCTTCCCTAGTGGAAGTTGGCTACTACTTCTATGAGTATCTTCACTTGCTTATCTTGTGATTTGCTGCTATGTGAACTTGAACTATGTGCTATGTTACCCCTATGTATGACTTAGTGGCATCACCCTACTATGCACTACTACTTGATGTTATGTGTTGATTGATGTTACCTGTGAATGTCATTGACCTTGGATGCTCTCGGCTGTGTGGCTCTTCTGTGTGGTTCTTCTGTGTGGTTCTTCTAAGCCGATCATCCACTACAACCATTAATCCCGGTAATTGGGACCTAAGGATTGGTTTGGTTGTAACCTAAACGTATGCGTTGTGTGGATCTTGCTACGTCATATTAAACTTATTATGCTATGGAAAACCTTTTTATATAACCATTAATCCCGGTAATGGGACCTAAGGATTGGTTTGGTTATAAACAATACGTACGCGCTGTGTGGATCTTGCTACGTCTTAATAAACTATTTAAACTTTGGGAATGTTTCCTTTCAGCCATCAATTCCCATGTGGAACCGAGGTTTAGGTTTGGCTGTAGCTATTTAAAACTGGTAAACCGCCTATACATAAGTGTAGTCGTGGTAACACTTATTGAACTTACTGGTTTCATCTTAACATCTTTTATTACTTAAAACCTGCGAAGCTCAACAACAATTATGTTGACTGTTTTGAGCATTTCTTTTCAGGTGAACAAGGTAATTGAAGATCTAGGAGTGCTGCCTTTTAGAGGAGACCCTAGGATGCATTTTGTGATTGTTACTCTTGTAAAGCTTGAACATGGCCTTTTGTATACTTGTTCCCGATTTGTGGGAATTTACATTACAAGTTATCCTTAATGCTTATGTGATCATTTATGTTGTACTTATGGCTATGCTGTCATGAACTTTGATTATACACGACACAAGACTCCATTTGTGTTCGGGTGTCGTCATGACACGCTTGTCATCATATTCTTATTGCTACTCTATCATATACCATGTGTTATGACGATCCCGTCTAGCTCACATTCCCCGTGTTTCCGCTATTAGCGGGGGTGTGACACTTTTGGGTCTGATTGATACCTGGCACAAACACAAACAACAAACATTATGTTAGGTCTACTGGCAGTTAAGTACATTAAAGAACCGATCATTGATCTATACAATCTTTGATCTACTGATTTTCCAGCAGGGTCAGGCACAATCTTGTCTATTGTTGAGGCAGGTGTCTTGCATGAAGTTGTATCAGCAAGATTGTACTTCTTCAGGATTTGATGAATATACCTTTCGTGATTTATGAAAATGCCATCTGTTTTCTGATGAACTTGTAAGCCAAGGAAGAATGTCAATTCTCCCATGGAGCTCATCTGAAATTCAATTTCATTAACTCTTCAAAGCTTTGACACAGTGTCTTGTTGGTTGATCCAAATATTATGTCATCAACATATATTTGAACCACCAAAAGATCTTGATGTTCATGTTTGAGGAAGAGTGTCTGATCAATGGTTCCTCTTTTGTAACCATTCTTTAGCAGGAAGGAGGACAATGTGTCATACCACTTCCTTGGTGCTTGATGAAGACTATACAAAGCTTTGTCAAGCTTGTATACTCTATGTGGATAGTCAGGATCCTCAAATCCAGGGGGTTGAGCCACATATACTTCTTCATCAATTTTCCCATAAAGGAAAGCACACTTCACATCCATTTGATAGACTGTGAACTTCTTGAATGAGGCATAAGCTAGGAAGACCCTTATAGCTTCAATTCTTGCAACTGGTGCAAAAACTTCATCATAGTCTATCCCTTCTTATTGAGTATATCCTTGAGCAATAAGTCTGGCTTTGTTTCTCATGATTATACCCCTGTTATCCAGCTTGTTTTTGAAGAGCCACCTTGTTCCTATTAGATGTTGACCTTGAGGCAAGTCTACAAGATTCCACACCTTTCGTTTTCTGAATTGTTGTAGCTCTTCTTGCATACCCTCAATCCAGCTGTTGTCTTTTAGAGCAGCTGTAATATTTGCAGGAACTGACTGAGACAAAAAGCATGTGAACAGGCAAATGTTTGCTACTCCTCCTTTGCTTCTTGTAGTTCTTGCATTCAGGTCTCCAATGATATTATCTGTTGGATGAGACTTGTGGATTCTGCTTGTTGAAACAGCATCAACTGGAATTGCGGATTCTAAGTTTGAGAAACCCATTGAAGAAGATGTATTCAGCTGAGAAGTTGAGTCTATGAAGTAATCAAATGGCTCATGTTCATTAGGATCAGCTTGAGCGTCAGTTGCTGCTGGGTTGTCTTCTTCCGCAGGAAGTTCTACGGAAGCATTTTGTTCCGCAGGAGTAACTGCAACATCTACGGACACATTTTGTACTTCCGTATGAGTGACAGCACCATCCACGGATGAACATTGTTGATTTGCGGGCATGTTTTGTTGATTCAACACACCCTCTCCATCCTTTTGATCAAAGGCTGAAACAGGACGTACATCTGCGGATGCTGATGCATCTGCGGATGTATTTATATGTGCTGCGGATGAAGGATTTGCTTCGGATGTAGCTGCATGCTGCTGACTTGATTCTTGCTAAGTGCAGTTGAAGGTTGTGCCCTTGGTGGGTCAGCTGTCAGGGGCACTTCATTCAAACTTGGAGGCACATATGGATAGCATATATCCGCAGAACCTGCATTGATCAAATAACCAATGTTAAATGATTCAGTTAATGCATCTATATCAAATAACCAAGATGATCCTTTTACATTTGTAGTAAACATGGATTCATCAAAAGAAACATTGGGAGTCTCTTCAACTATGTTATGTTCTGGAATATAGACCCTATATGATTTAGAAGTGGATGAGTATCCAACAAAGAAACCATCATAGGCTTTTTCAGAAAATTTTTCCAATTATTCTTTAGTATTTAATACAGACACATGACACCCAAAAGCTCTAAGATATCCTATAAAAGGTTTTCTTTTAAATAAGAGCTCATAAGGAGTTTTATTATGTTCTTTGACAATTAATGTCCTATTTTGAACATTGCAAGCTGTATTCACAGCTTCTGCCCAGAAAGTTATGGGCAACTGAGAATCAGCCAGCATTGTTCTGGCTGCTTCTATGAGAGTTCTATTTCTTCTTTCAGACACTCCATTCTGTTGTGGAGTTCTTGGTGCACTGAATTGTCTTGCTATCCCTTTATTCCTGCAAAAAGAATCCAAATCAGCATTAACAAATTCAGTTCCATTATCACTCCTAAAAATTTTAACTTTTAAATCAAGTTGATTCTCAATCTTGATCACAAAGTCCATTAATGTTTTAGATGTTTCACTCTTATGTTTTAAGAAAAAGACCCATGTGAATCTAGTGAAATCATCTACTATCACCAAACAATATTGCATTTTTCCAATGCTCATCACATTGGTTGGACCAAAGAGGTCCATGTGAAGCAATTTGAGTGGTGTAGTATTAGTGTTGATTATTTTGGATTTATGAGTCACTCTATGTTGTTTTTCTTTGTAACATGAAGAACAATGATTAGAACAATGAAATTCTTTCTTTGGTAAACCAATGACCAAGTCATTTTTCACCAATTTATTCATGTTCTTCATGTTGGAATGAACAAGCATTCTATGCCACAATTGTGATTCATCTTCTGAAGACTTAGACAGCAGGCATGTCTCATGGCTTGTGAGTGATGTGTTGTTCATATCCAAAACGTATGTGTTTCCTTTTCTTGATGCTTTAAGAAGGATCCAGTCTGCTGGAACTGCAAAACCTGGCTTAAGAATGTAACAATTAGAGTTATCAAATAGTGTTGTGTAATTTTGATCACAAATTTGAGAAACACTAAGTAAATTATACTGCAAATTTTCACAGTAATTTACTTTTTCAAATGTTAAAACACCATTTGTTACCATTCCCTCACCAACTATTTTACCTCCCTTCTTATCCCCATCAAATGCCACATAAGAGGCATGTTTATGTTTGAAGTCATGGAGAAGTGCACAATTTCCTGTCATATGTCTGGAACAACCACTGTCAACATACCATTTGTTGTCAGCTCTCCATGATTGTTCCTGCACACAAAAAGAAATCAGTTAGAATTGACAACCCAAGCCTTAATTGTCTTGGGTTTGCCAGAAGTGTCAACAATAGTGACTCCTTCATGAATTAATCTTGAAGTTTCAGTATTAGTTGTTTCTTTTTGATTTGATGGTGGTGAGGATGATTCTATTGAAGATGATTCAGGTTTTTGGATGTCTTCATGCTTATCTGAATCTTTCTTCAACTTATCTTGTTTTGGTTGATATTTTAACTTTGAGGAAGATCCTGTATTTTTGAAAGTTACTTCATCTTTCAGCTTTGATTGAGGCACAGGAGTTCCTTTTGCAAAGTTATCAAAGAAACCATCATCCACTTCAGTCTGATTATCTGACAGATCCACCTTTCTATGAGGTGTTTTTGACTGAGTTGGTGCTTTCTTTTTCAAAGGCTTATCCGCAGTATTGGATCTTTTCTTTGATTTTTGTTGTTCTTTCTGCATCTTTGTCTCTTTGTCACTTTCTGAGGATTGAGAATCTGATTCAGATGATGCATCTTATGACTTCTTTTTGCTCTTTTTCTTGTTCTTCTTATTGAAATAACATTCCTGAGTTGAATGGTTATTTCTGTCACATATGGCACAGTGTTTGTTGAAGTAACAATCAGCAGTCATGTGATTGTTCATATTGCATATGGAACAATAACTGCTAAAATAGCATTCATCAGTATTGTGATTCTTCATATCACACCATTTGCAATATTTATCTTCTGAATTTTCTTCAGATTCAGCCTTCTTTTTATTGTTCTTTTTCTCATTTGCTGATGGATCACTTGATTTCTTCTTGTTTTTGTTGGGAGCATCATCAGCTGTTTCTTGTTTGCCTTTGGCTGCCTTTTGTTGCTTGATATTCAGCATTTTCTGTGCATGTTTGTTGGCAGCCCTTTTGACCTCATCCGTAGATTCGGGTTCTCTCTTCCGTTGCTTTTCTGCGAATTCAGTAGTTTTTGCCTTCCGCAGATGATCTACTGACTTTGCAATTTTTGCTTTCCGCAGATGTTCTACGGATTCTTCAAATTTCTCTTTTCGCAGATCTTCAACACTTGAATTTTTCTTGTTATTTGTTGAAGTTTGTTGTTTCTTACCTTTATCTGAAGAAGATAAAGGTACCTCAGCACTTGATCCACAGTTATCAACCTTGTGAAGATTCAGCTCTTGAAGTCCTTCATTCAGTTCAGCAATTCTTTTGCAGGTCTTCAGCATATTTCATTGCTTTGGAGGATACTGCAGCTTTGATTCTTCAAGAACTTGGGGAAGACCAGTTTCAACTTGAACATTCTTACCAATGTTCAGTTGATCAGTATCATGTTCATCAGAATCATCCAAGTCATCATATTTGTCAAAATCTGAGTCATTATGTTTAAGTGATTCTGATTCAGTAGATTCAGTTTCACTCATCTCAGCTTTATTGTTGATGTTTGTTTTTATATCAATTTTGGTGCTTGGCACAAAATGATTTGACAAAGTGTTTGTCATTGTTTTAGGTAAGGTTGTGTAGTTATCATTAATAGGTGGTGCAACAGCATTATAACCCAACCCATACCTATTCTTTGATTCAATATGATAATTTAATAACTTCTCATATTGCTGAGATGAAAGTTGAAACTTCTGAAGTTTCACTTCAGTGGATGCATGATCAGCCATGGATTTTGTTAAGGAAGTGATCAGATGCTCAACTTGGGCTTTGAGGCTGTAATTTTCAGAAACATATTTTTCTAAATCTTTTTGCAAAGAACTAATTTTGATTTGATATAATTTATCTTCTCTTAAATGTGATTCATTCAAAATCATTGTTTCCTTTACTTTATCAGCCAATTGTTGAGCATGGACTCTATATCGTTCAACTTCCTCAACACATGTTGATGAACATAACCTGTCTTTTACCTCTCTGGCTATAGGAGGAACTTTGTTTTCCATATGTGCCATTAATGCTTGATTCTCTTCCAAGACTTCCTTCTCATACATGCTCCAGTCACATGTTCCATCTTGAAGTATGATCAGTCCTGACTCCTTAGAATTGCTTGGTCCTGCTGATACATTTGTGGCTGGTGGGGATGCATTTGTCAGCTGATGTTGTCTGTGCAGAGATCTTTGAGAGGTTGATTGCTGATTCTGATATTGCTGTTGCTGCTGATGTTGAATGCTGCTGATGTTGTTGCTGCTGATGCTGCTGAGATGATTGTTGGTTGCATTCTCTAGAGAAGTGTCCATAGAGATTGCATTTAAAACATCTGACTTTTGACTTATCAACGCCAATCTTTGATGTTTTACTAGCTGCAGCCAGATTCTAATTTCTCCTCAGATATTGCTTAGCTCTGTAAGCAATCATAGCCATCTGCCATTGTAGATCCATTTCTTCTACTACATCAGGGGGCAGTTCCTCCAAATCTTGCTGGCAGACGTTTGCTGATGTAAGTGAACTTCCAAGATATGCTTGAAAGCTAGAACTAAAAGCTACAAAGGCTGCTTTTTGTTCTTCAGAATCCAATATCACAGTAATTAGTTCTGATTGATTGTTTTGTTGAGAAGATTTAGCAGTTGCTGTATTGTCTCTTTGCTCAGCAGATCTTCCTTTTTCTTTTTGGTTCTTACTTTGAGATGATTTCTTAGTTGGTTTGGCGGCATAGAAACTAACTTCCTCTTCATCATCACTCAAAGTACAAGAGTTATCACCTTTATTATTTGAGATAAATGCACTTCCAGCATTTTTAGTTTCTTTGAAGTAATAAGGTGAGACATGAGTTCTCACACTCTTGTTTCTTGACTGTTCATCCATTTCAAGTGCTTCTACTTTAGCAACCAATGTATCTAGACCGGTTGTCTTAAGATCCATTATGTTCTTGAACATGGACACAGTCTGCTTCCAACTTTCAGGTAAAGTGTGGAGCATTTTCTTGTTGAGTTCCTCAGTAGTATATTTCAACTCCAAGATGTTCATCTCAGTAACAAGTTGCATAAATCTATGGAGTGGGTGGAATATAAGGACCCTCAGTGATGGACTCCCACAAGTCAAAATCTGTGTAGTTCACATGATTCCTGAACTTGATCTTCCATGATTTGAAATCAGCTTTGGTTTCCAACTTCGGCCGTTGATAAGATCCTCCACCAAAAGTACTCATGATTAATGCAAAGTTATGAATCAAAACTTGAATGTTAAATGGACAAATCTATCAAAGACTCAGATCTAGTATTCAATTGATTTGAATATAGATCTAAATCAAACAAGCAATGAGAAAATGCTTGCTGAACGATAAGTCGCTGAAATAATTGTTTAAAAATTAATTAAACAATTTTAATACTGATAGATCAATTGATCTAAATCAATGAGCACCAAGCTCTGATACCACCTGTGAATCTAAGGATCTCAATTCAGGAATTATCAGTATTAAAATAAATCAAATCAATGATCGCGGAATTATCATCAATTGACGTTTAATTGTTTTAATGATTAACGATGAACACAAATACAGAAACACAATAAATATGAACTCAATAATTATTCAAAGTATTTCATTAATTATCAGTAATGATTACAAAAGAATAATTAAGAATGATTATGAACAATGATTTCTGTGAATCGAATAATATTGTTGTTGATATGACGGCAATTAGGGTTGCACGATGATGTAACTCTTGACAGCCGTAATATTGATTGATTGTGTTCCTTGAGATGTGAAACCTAGGACTCATATTTATAGACGGTTTGAGTCGGTTAGGGAAACACCGGATCTCTTGGGATTTGTTATTGATTGTGTTGACTTGTTTGACTTCTTGGTATTTGAAATCGCACAAGTATTCTGTTCTTCCGCAGGAGTCTTGTCGTCCGCAGGAGTTTTTGTTCTTCCGTAGATGTCTTGGTCTTCCGTAGAAGTGTTGTTCTACCGTAGGAACTCTGTCTTCCGTAGAAGTGTTGTTCTTCCGTAGGAACTCTGTCTTCCGTAGAAGTCTTCACTTCATGCAATCCTTGATCATCCGCAGGAATATTCACTTGGTGATTTGTTCTTGTAAGAAACATATCTATGGATTAACAATAATGTTCATCCGTAGATGTTTCTTACACTTGGTCAATATCAGGAATCCTACAAAATATATTGTTTCTCCCTGTCAAGTCACAAATCAACACACATATATATGGGTTAACCTATAGATTCAATGCACATATATATATATACATACTGACTGTTACAATTATTAATTACAAGACTTGATCCAAGTTCTAAGCCTATACAAAATGATCTAGACCTATACTATCTAGATCCAATAGAATTTATATTCAGTTTGCATAGCGGCTTTCCATTTATCCCAATCATGTCTATTACGACAATTATCTACAGATATTGGCTCAGAATCATCATCTTCATTCATAATCTCACTGGCCACAGAATAAGAAAAAATATAATCATTTTCTATTTCATCTCGGTTCCATACTATATGTGTATGACCATAATTGATTGATAATTCTTGGTCGTTTACTTCCCCCTGAGGGAAAGTAGTATCATTTACCTTTTCCTGAGGGAATATTTCAATATTTGAATCATTTTCTTTATGGTCAATTTCATTTTCAGTACATTTTCTTTTTCGAGGATGTTTATCCTTTGAACCGACTGGTCTACCACGTTTCAACCGTTTCTGTGATTCATTCGCCATATTATCCTTTTGTTTATCGGGAATCTCAACTCGAGCTGGAGCATTTACAGCTGGTATATAAGATTTTGTTACCCTTTTTGTATCAGTAAATGCATCAGACAATTGATTTGCAATTTCTTGTAGATGTACTATCTTTTGAACCTCTGTTTCACATTGTTTTGTTCTAGGATCTAGATATAACAATAAAGGTACACACCATTATACATCATTTTCTTTACTTTTATTTTCTCCCCCTAATGTAGGGAAAACTGTCTCATCAAAATGACAATCAGCAAAACGTGCTGTAAAAACATCACCTGTTAAAGGTTCTAGATATCTTATGATAGAAACGCTTTCATATCCAACATATATTCCCAACCTTCTTTGAGCTCCCATTTTGGTGCGTTGTGGTGGTGCAATAGGAACATATACTGCACAACCAAAAACTCTAAGATGGGAAATATTTGGCTCTTGACCAGAGACAAGTTGTATGGGGGAGTACTTGTGATTTGCACTTGGCCTTATACGAATTAATGATCCAGCATGCAAAATTGCATGACCCCAAATAGACACAGGGAGTTTTGTTCTCATTATTAATGGTCTAGCTATTAGCTGGAGACGTTTAATTAATGATTCCGCTAAACCGTTTTGTGTATGTACATGGGCAACTGGGTGTCCACAACAATTCCAACAGACATGCAATAATCATTAAAAGCATGTGATGTGAATTCTCCCGCATTATCAAGCCTTACTCTTTTAATTGTATAATCAGAAAAATGTGCTCGTAATTTAATAATTTGAGCCAAAAATTTTGCAAAGGCTACATTACGAGTTGATAATAAACATACATGAGACCATCTGCTGGATGCGTCTATTAGGACCATAAAATGTCTAAACGGTCCACACGGTGGATGAATTGGTCCACATATATCACCTTGAATTCTTTCAAGGAATATTGGCGTTTCCTTTTCAATTTTTAGTGGCGAAGGCCTTGTAATTAATTTTCCAAGAGAACATGATGTACACAGTTGCATTTTATTTGCTTGGGGAATCCTTTGATTTTTTAATGGATGTCCTTGTGTATTTTCAATGATTCTTTTCATCATTGTATATCCGGGATGGCCTAATCTATCATGCCATATGTTTAACATACCAGATCACAATATTTCTCTTTTACTGCCATATGTGCTTGAGCACATTTATATATGTATAATGCAATCCAGAATGAAGCATTGGCAATTTTTCCAATATGTGATTTTCCTTCACAATATATAGATATTTCTTGTTACCAACAGTTCTTGACTGGGTATCATATCCATTTTGATATATATTTTTGAAACTTAATAAGTTTCTTGTTGATTTTGGGGAAAATAGAGCATTCTCTATTAAAATCTTTGTACCGTTAGGTAATTCTAAATTTGTTTTTCCCAAACCTTCAATCAAGTCCGTAGGACCTGATATTGTATCAATATTTCCCTTTGTCGGTTTCAATTCATAAAAATATTTTCGATATTTAAGAATAGTATGTGTAGCACCACTATCTGCTATACATAAATCTCCATTACTTGTTCGGTCTTGTGCTCCATTGGAATTCATTTTAATCTTCAATTATAAGAAAAATAATAATAATAAGCACATATAATATTATACATTTTAAACAAAATATGTTACATGAAAAGAAAGAAATATATTACAAACATAATTATAAAAGAAATTATTATTATTCAAAAGCATTTAAATTTCTCCATCATTGAAAAAATCCGAGTGGTGTAGTTCCGTGTTGACATCATCAATTTTATCTACATGGTTCACTTCTTTCTCTTTTAGAGATGCTTGATATAATTGACATAGATGTGAAGGTGTGCAACAAAGTTTCGCCCAGTGGTTATTACTTCCACATCTATACACGAACTATCATTAGTTTGAGATGTTCCAGCTTTATTTGTGAACTTATTTTGCTGGTTAAACTTGTTACTTTGTGGTGCGTTTCGTCCATGGCCACGGCCACGACCACGACCTCGTCCACGACCTCTATAATAATTGTTGGTCGACTTGAACAAGTTGTTATGACCACTAAAATGGTTTTTATTATAATAACCACGACCACGGCCGCGACCACGGGCTCGACCACGAACTTGGCCTTGTTCCCATTTTTCAAAATTATTAGCAACATTTGCTTCTGGTATAGCGATCCTGTGGGACGAGTTTCATGGTTTTTCATAAGCAGCTCATTATGCTTTTCTGCTACGAGGAGATATGTATTGAGATCGGAGTATTTATAAAACTTCAACAAACGATATTTTTGAGCCAAATTAATATTTAAGCATGAAAAGTGGAATAAGTTTTCTCCAACTTTTCCTCCTCGGTAACAAGATGCCCACAAAATTCTAGTTTTGAGTATATTCTATATAAAGCAGATGTGTAATCATTTACTTTTTTAAAATCTTGGAACCTCAAATTGTTCCATTCATATCCTTTTTTGATTATCAAATCTATTTTTTAGATCCTTCCATAACCCACATGGATCATCATAATTAAAGTACTTATGCTGCAATAATTCATCAATGTGTTTATGGATAAACACATCAGCTTTAGCCCTTTCTTCTTCCGAACATTGATTATTATCATTTATTGCTTCTGATACACCAAGTGATTTTAGGTGTCTCTTGATATTTGCTGACCAAGACATATAATTTTCCCCGGAAATATCGAGAGCCATAAATTCAAATTTTGATAGATTCGACATTTTTCTAAACAATAAAATAGATATTAGAATTAATTTAGCATTATAAATAAATCTTTTAATAAATGTTAGTAATCGTTAGATTAGATATATGTTAGATGACATAAAAGTAAAAGTTAGAAGCGTAAATAAATGTTAGTTAACAGAATAATAAAAGTTAGGAGCATAAATAAATAAACGTTAGTTGACAGAATAATAAAAGTTAAAGCGTAAATAAATGTTAAATTAGGAGCATAAATAAATGTTAGACATGTTAGTAGTCCCAACTGTTATATTTATTAGTAGTCCCAAAAATTATAATTTCTCCATAGTAAGGGGTACCCTGCACTTATTTATCATCATAGTATTTATATATTCAATTTATATATATTTATGAAAAACTTACATTGATTGTTATGACAACTTCTTCTTTATTGATCTTCTTGGTTGAGCACCTCGTACTGATAACGTATAATAATAATAATAATAATAAGCGAGTTGATGAAGATGAAGAAGAAAGAAAGATGAAGAAGTAGAGGGTTGAAGAAAATAATCAGAATATGGAGGAAGTTTGTGTTTTCAATTATTGTCGTTGTTGATTATTGAAATGAGAAGGGCAATCATATATATATACACATAGCAGAAAGATAAAGAAAATTAGAGGGACCAATGTCTGCCATTACAACACCCTCATCATATTACAGTTGCCTAGAACTTATAGTTTTCTATACAAGTAATCTTTGATCTTATAGTTTTCTATACAAGTAAAAGTAATTGTTAAAGGGTGTTGCTGTATTTACCACTTTTCATATATTTGTACTTGTTATATCACTTCTTTTAACTTTAAAAAATAATTAACTTTTTATTTTATGTTTTTTATTTATCATATCACCTCTTAATATGTTAAATTAAAAAGTTTTAAGTTTTATTTATTAATTTATTATTTCTTTTAGTCTTTATTAATTATTAATTTTTTTATATTTAATTGTAGTAATAATGAATGTTCAAAAAACCAAACACTAATAACAACTGAAAATTGAACCATATGTGTAATAGAAAAAACAAATTAAATCGTGAATTTGGTTTTTTGTTTTAGTTAACGATTACATAAAATTTTACTTATTCGGTTTAGTTATCCTTATAAACCGAATAATAAATGGGTTTAATAGTTTAAATCGGATAACCAAACCGAATAGATCGGTTTAAACGATTCGCCGGTTGAATTTGGTTCGTTTATGACTATTTTTAATTCTAAAAGGTTTTTTTAACTCTTTTATTATAAGGTTTTTTCTAACTTCTAAAATGTTTATATAATTTTTATAATTAGTTTTTATTATTTTTAAATATATTTTTATATTATTATATAAAAAGTATTTTTGGAAAACTCTTTAGGGAAAAAAACTTTTTTCTAAATTTAAAAAAAATTCAAAGTAAAATATGATAAGTTTTGAAATTAGTTTTTAAAAGGAAGCATGACAAGTAATAAATTGGTATGTATGACTGAACTCTTGTTAAATCATTACTCATTAGCATTTGGCTATATTAAAAAAACGTATATTTCTACCATGCGCATCACGCTATCACGGTTTTCTTTTAATCACTAAATGAAAGAGTGGTTTAGTGGAAAATGTACATAGTAGGGCTAAATCTAATTATTAAGATTAGAATAATACATCTTTTTTTTAAATTATTACATGTTGTTTTCAATATTGCTTATTTTATCACCAGAGGTTTCCTGTAAACAATCTTTTCAATAAAAAAAACGGTCATACGGTGACACACAAAAAGTATCATAGAATACCCAAAAAGTGCCACTAATGGCCCCTATATTTTTGTGTGGCACACAAAAAAAGTGCCACTAGAAGCAGTGCCACTAAAGCCATTTAGTGACACTTTTTTATGTGCCACCCAATCTTGGGAAGATCTTTAGTGGCACTTTTTTTTGCCATAATATTAATTACAAAATATCTATACCAATTTAGTGGCACAATTGTTTTTGCCATAAATTTAGAAAAAGGCTTTTATGGGCACGAATATTGTGGCAATAAATGTATTTCTAGTTAGAGATAAATGATGGTTTTGAATCATTTCTAAATTACAATTTAAGATAAAATGGAAATGAAAAACACTTAAAAATTACATGATCATAACATAGATTATGATTTCAATCCAAAACATGTTCCAATGTTAACGAACAAATACATAATAAGTTCCAAACGTATTTCAAGTGTTTACAAACAAAATAAATATGATTTTTTCTGTTCGTCAACTCTATTCAAGTAATTCATGAATGTTGTTATCTCTACTGCACCAACACTTCACATTTTGTCAACTCTTCCTTCATCATCATGACTTCTTGAAGATGATATTTCATTACTAGATGAAGAACCAACACGAGGAACCTAAAAATACAAAGTAATGAAAATAGATGTTAATATAAAGTAGTAGGGACGAGCAACTATATATAAGGACCCAAAATTATATGTACATAAAGTAATAAACGGGTCAAACAAGTTAAGTTGTACATGTAGTAATAAACGGGTCAAACAAGTAAAGCTATGCATATAGTAATAAACGGGTCAAACAAGTAAAGCTATGCATATAGTAATAAACGGGTCAAACAAGTAAAGTTATGCATATAGTAATATACGGGTCAAATAAGTAAAGCTATATATATAATAATAAACGGGTCAAACAAGTAATACATGTAGTGATTAATGGCTCAAACAAGTAAAACAATGCAAATAGTAATAAATGGATCAAACAAGTAAAGCTATGCATATAGTAATAAACGGGTCAAACAAGTAAAGCTATGCATATAGTAATAAACGGGTCAAACAAGTAAAGCTATGCATGAACGTTTTGTTTCACTTTTTTCTTCTTCATATTCTACCTTTTGTAGATTTCAGGGCATTTTGTCACAGCATTATATAAATCTCGGTGGCCCTTCGAAGGTTTTAACACTTGGGTGGCCTCTAAAATTGTGTTATACTTGGGGTGGCCTACTTATAGGTTATTGCTATAATAAAAAATGAAAAATGACAAAAAGACATCTTTACCTTAGTTTTGATTGGAAATAGTTGCAGCAGCATCCTTCCTATGGGACTCAACCTACGAAATACAAACACAATTAAATTCATTAAAAACTTCAAAAACAAAACAAAACAATATCCTTGCAATTCAAGTTCAATTCAACTCACTGCAGCCTGATCTTGTTCATGTTTTGTAATTCTGAACTTGTGTGCAATATTTTCTGATGTAATGCCCATTGGAAGTAGACAATCTTGAGCTTGTTCCATGGTTTTCACCTGGTAAAATTGCAATATGTGTTTGTTTGTATGTTTATTCTGATGAAGTGGAGCCACCTCAACAAATTTTGACAAGTCAAACTTTTTATAACAAGTATACATGTTATAGTTAATTAGTAAGACAAAAAGAATCTAAGGATTAACAGTTATATCCGTTGTGGCTTTTGATTTTAATGCTGAAATTCTTATGCAGCGGGATGCAAATTACGGAAGCACTGAAGCTGCAGATGGAAGTGCAAAAGCGACTGCATGAGCAATTGGAGGTGTTAAACTTTTAATATTCAATATTGTATATGGCGTCGGGGTGTTCACTGTCCGGTTCGCAGTCCGTTGTGCCTAGCTATTTCAGGTTCAGGTTCCAGCCAAATTCAGCTTCCAAACAAAGACTAATCTTTATGTTTACTAACCCCAATCCAAATCAGCAAGTAACATTCAATAAGTATGTTCAATGTAACAGACCTAGCAATCCTACAAAATATTATATATAATCTACTGCATACATATAAAGCATCAACATACAACAACAAATCATGATCAATAGATATCCTGCATATAGTTCATGGCAAAAAAAACAAGATTTATTGATATTATTATTCACTTTAAATGTTGAATAAAGAGAGTCAAGGAAAATACCAGATCCTGCAGTGGTAATAGCTTCCCTATACTTCTTATCCTGAACATCACCAGCAGCAAACACACTGGTTATAGTTGTTCCAGGCTTAGTCACAACATAACTATCAGAATCAAGTTCCAACTGACCATCCAAGAACTTAGTAGCCGGTTCATGCCCAATCGCGAAAAACAACCCGTTCCCCTGCAGATCAGAACATATTTACCATTAGTGATTACTGTTCTACTTAAATGGCCTTCAACAATATGAAGGATCAAACATTTGTTCTAGGTATCACCAGGCATACCACACCAATCATAGTTTATGCAATCAAACATTTCATCAAACACCTTATGTGCAAATATACATTCTGACATTAAGAGGTATTGTCGTCGAGTTAAACATTTCGACTTTCATTCTTGTAATTGGCCTTAAAGTAAAACTAAACAGCAAATCGGAACAAAACCTCACCAGTTCCACCATCGCCGACAATCACAAGCTTGAAACTCGGGTAATCAACAGTCTGCTGGTTGGGCAACGCCTATAACACCAAATCACAATGTTTACAATCAACGAAACACAAATTCACTAGAACAACAACAAAACAACCGATTACGAAACAGATCGTTAAAGATAACAAGAGATCTAGGAGAATGAAACATATACCATGATGTAAGATGTGTAGAAGTGATGATGAAGGCGGAGAGGAGATGTTGCGTTATATAGTGAGAGGCTGCAATTGATGTACGACTTGTATATGAAATCACAAAGAAATGTGATCAAGGTGATGCGGCAACTGTGTAGCCCATTTTGATAGCATGTAATTACCTATTGTAATCTTATAGTTATAAACATCAGATAGTCATGCTTCAACTATTAAGAAACCTATAAGAACAGAATTGATTTAGTTATTTAGCACTCATACCTAGTTTTGATTTAGTTATGCTTCAACTGGAGTGTTATTCAACGAAAATAAATAAACAGGTAGAGAAAGCTCACCGGAAAGTTGGTCGGTCGGCTCGGTGGTGGTGATGAAATCAAAGTTCCACAGAAGCTCCAGTTAATGGTGATGAAATCATTCGGAATGAAAGCTCCAGTTGATGTAATCGAAGTTTCGGACGATGATGGTGAAATCGTTTGGAATGTGGTGGTCGGCTGCGCGGCGGCGGCGGCGGTGGTGGTCGGACGGCGCGGTGGTGGTGGTGGATTTGGGTGTAGATCGGCTTGCTGGTGTGGTGGACATGGGGGTGTCGATGGCTGAAATTTTGGGGGTTGTGGAGGGTTGAGCGCGTGATATAATGTATAAAGGGGGAATGTTTTTTTTTTAATTTTAAAAATTGACATACACAGTGTTATCTTTTCTAAAAACTTTATAAAATCTGACATATATTCTATGATACGCGTAAATGCGAGTCATCGTTTTTCACACTTCATCTTTCGCGCGTCATATATTAACAGTTTTGTAGTAGTGTAATGGACTTCTGTAAACAAATCGCTACTAAGAACTCGAGAAAACTCACCACAACGAAACAAATTTCGGTACAAAACACCGTTGTTTAGGTTAATCATGATGATGATAATTGATAATGGGTGATCGTAGAGAAGAAGCAGGGGGTTAGGGAATTTAGTTAATGAAAATTTAGGTTAATAAAATAAACCTTAGTTTTTTAAGTTAACAAAAATTTTTGGTGGGATTTGTTTGGAGGGAGTAGTTTTTTAATAAAAATATATGCCACTAAAACTTTTTTAAGGAAATTTTTAGGGTGTATAATATTGGATTGATTAGTGGCATGAAATTAAAAGCCATAAAATTATATAACTTATAAGTATGACATAATAAAGTGCCACTAAAACCGTATATTTGAAGTATAGATGATAAATAAGACTAAATATATGGGTCAATCAAATATGGCACACACAAAGTGCTACTAAAACTATATATTAGTGGCACAAAAGTTAAATACCACAAAAAGCGTGTGCCACTAAATGGCACTTTTTTTGTAGTGTCTGAGAATCAGATAGGTTAATTGTACTACGATTCGTGCCCTCAAACTTTTAGATATTTTTGTTTGATACGGACAAATATAGTTGAGGTTGTGTCTTAAACTAATTAATAAGGTTACTGTTTTATGGCATTGGGATCATGAGTTTAAGACGTAAGAAACAGAACAGATATAACATAGGACTGTCAAAGTGGTCGTCTCCCAAATCATACACAAAGTGAAAGATAAATCAAAGACTTAATATGCACTTTTCTTAATGGATAGATGTATCTAAACGCTGCTACAAGACATAGCAAAATATAAGCCGATTTTAAAATATTGAAACTTTTCGTAATTTCATATTTTCCATTGATGTAGTTTTCTAGGTATCTTCTTCCGATCACTTTTATTTGTTTGTTTCGTGTGTAAATATATGATTATGGAGTACTTTTTTTAATTATGTAGATGACATAAAATTATAAACTCTTTATAAAGATATCTAACTTATTATAATTTATGTTTGCGGCAATTGCATATATCCCCCTATAAATTTGTAAAATTATATATTTCCACAAATCATGTTTAAAAAACATTATATTTATACGGTGTAAACTTGTTTCAAAAAATATATATAATTTTTTAGACAAAAAGAGAAATATATGCAATTTCTTGCATAACCCTTTAATTGGATTTGCAATGTCTAATGTGTTTTTGATTATTTTGGTTTTCATGTGTACTTTGACCCCTGGAGTGATCATCATTAGAGTAGTTATGGTGAATAAAATTGTCAGCAATATCAACCGGAACGTTTTCTCCTCCCGCAAGCAAAAAAAAAAAGAACAAAAGAAAATCTCAAAAGATGGAAGCAACAGACCGAGGTCGATGGATCTAAGATTTGAACCCGTATGGAAGAGTGGGCAACACCATTTGTGTTATAAACCCAAGTGAAAATGTATTTAAACGGCAAAAAAATGTGGAAACAAAATTAAATATATTTACACACGGAACAAACAAATAAAAGTGATCGAAACATTAGTCTTTAATACTGGTGAGTGGTGATACTAGAAGAAAAGTGACTATCATGGATCGAAACATTAGTCTTTAATACCGGTGAGTGGTGATACTAGAAGAAAAGTGACTATCATGGATCGAAACATTAGTCTTTAATACTCCAAAATCAGTCCCTCATGGTCATTGCATATTGACTTTACCCGTTACGAACCAGTCATATATTCCTTGTTGTAGATAGTGCGTATTATAAGTAACTAAAAATCAGTTCTTGATACCATATTTTTAGAGACTGAAAATTAATCTATTGTACTAATCCCATTTCTAATGTGTTCTTTATGGAGACTATAAAAATATTTTATATTATTTTTATTAATTCATAATACTCAATCCAATACCTAATATATACTGTTTGGATTAATATAATCTCTAATATAATTTCATATCATAGCCCTACATAATCATAGCCAAAAATGAAATCGAGGCTTAGATGAGAACGGGCTCATCATCACGTACAGCTCTCAACATCTAATGATAATAAGTTCCCCATCGACATTGAACAACAAAAAACATATTAGGCTAAAAAACATCGCATACAACATTAGCTTCCAAGCGAAATGCGTTGTCAGATGAAGCCAAACCGATAATTACATCCTTCAACACCCTAAAATGTTAGGGTCTATCAACATCATAAATTAACCAACATCTCGTCAAACACAAGGAAAAATGCTACAGTGCTAAGGAAACTACCAAAAACGGTTTTGTCCGAAATGTTAGCGCGATTAAATGACCACAGAAAATGGCTCCCTTTGGTCTCTCTCTCTATCAAAACCAGCAGCATATGAAGATTTAAAAGCAACGCAGTTAGCAGATATGATGGGATATCAAGACCCACATCCAAAGTAACAGAAACCAAACACCAAAAAATTTTGGTGGCTAAAATGTTAAAGACCAAAAGTCTACTATTCATCATCGTTATAAGATCGTATATAGTTAATGTAGTCGATATCTTTAATGTCCCACTGGTTTCACATAAAGTTAGATAATAAAAAACCGAAAAACAAACAAACACGTGGCAAAAAAAATGTATCACACAGATACTATTCATGTCCCATGAGATTTAAGTGTGATGCGGCTCCTTGATTTTGAATAACTTTATATTTAGATATAAATATACAGGACGCAAAGGTTTGAATATATTATGTTTTTAATATGTTATGTTATTGATCAAGGGTTTTGGCCTCACATTGTGACAGCTTGGGTTGAATAAAATTTATATCAAAACAAGATACAAGGTAAGCATTTTATAATAGTATATTCGTTTTTTTGGCACAGGTAGGCTTCAAATAACGCTTATATTAAAACGTAGATGAGATTAAGCAAGTCTACCGTGACGTCATCAGCGGTCGAGTTTCAAAGCATATATAAAAATAAGCACGTCGCAACAGTATGCGTAGAATTTCATAAAACATTATATAAAAAACATATGATATCTAACCCTAATCGGTTTCAGATAAATTTTATACAAATACATACATAAAATAAGGACGTTAGGACATCCTTAGGCAACCTTTGGCTAGTAAATTGCCTAGCCATTAGGTACTTTCTAATTATTAGTGGCCTTGCTATCAATTCTTATGGATTATTCTTGCTTTTCTTGCTTCAACTTGTTATTTCTTTAGTTGGTTCTTATTCCTTCTTACTGCTAATCAGAAACAAAATAGGTTTTTTTCTTGCTTCGTGTCTGATCTCTTCTTGCTTGCTTTGTTCATTGTCCTTGGTTGTTCTTTTACTATTCTTGTTCTTCTTGCTGGATCGGGTTTTCCTTCATGTCATTGCCTTCTTGTCCATCTTCTTTGCTAAATCTGATTGCATATGTGTACCTTCATGCTGATCTAGTCGCATATCTAGACTGGAGAAGCAAGGTGATCAAGCCATTAAGGCCCTAATACTAACGGTTTCGAATTAGGCTAAGAATCAAGAAACAAACAGTAGAACTGTCACGAAGATGAAAACAAACCCTGATAATCTGAGTGAATCACACAATACTGCGAACTAGATCATCACTGTGAATCTGTGATGACCTTACTATGAACAAATACAACGAGATTACAAAAACCAGAGTTCATCAACACGATGAAATCCTAATGAAGAACACAAGAACTCTCTAGAGAACTGTGAATGTGTGTGAAAGAGAAAGAGATAATGATGCAACTATTCTGATCTCTAATGAAGCAACACAACATGTACATATACCGCTTACAGCTGAAGCCCATCAGGTCATATAAGCCCAGCATCATATACCGCTTACAGCTGAAGCCCATCAGGTCATATAAGCCCAGCATCATCTTCTAAGCCCACAGCACATCATCTTCTAAGCCCACAGCAGCAGCAGCATGAGCCCAGCTTCTAAGCCTTCTAAGCCCACAGCAGCAGCATCATCTCGTATACACAAAACATGAAATATACACAAAACATGAAATATATGAAACAAACATAATGTAATACAATTATATTTGGATAATGAATTACAATTTTAACACCCCCCCATAATTCCATTATCCAAACGCATCAAAAAGTTTTAGTTTATCACACAAAATTTCATGTTGTCGAGGGAACAAACCTTTAGTAAAAATATCAGCCGGCTGATCGACAGACGACAACCCAACTGTGCGGATTACCCCAGCAGTTATTTTTTCACGAAGGAAAAATAAATCTATTTCGAAATGCTTCGTTCGTTCATGAAATACAGGATTAGCAGCTATTGAAACTGCAGCATTACTATCACAAAACAATTGAACTGGAAAGGAAACAAAGATCTGTAACTCTTTAAGTACATTAGACAACCACAAAACTTCACAAGTTGCCGCACACATCGCTCTATATTCTGCCTCAGCAGAAGACCTAGAAACTGTGGACTGTTTCTTACTTTTCCAGGAGACTAAAGAATCTCCCAAAAAAACACAGTACCCAGTTACTGATCTGCGAGACTGCAGACACTTCCCCCAATCAGAGTCAGCATATGCAGTAATAGATAAACTACTACTCTTCTTAAAAAACAACCCTTTACCAGGATTATTCTTTAAGTAGCGTAATAACCGAAGGCCTAATTTAAAATGAGTCATTGTTGGGCTATGCATATATTGACTTAAAAACTGCACTGAATAAGATATGTCAGGTCGTGTGTGAGATAGGTAAATTAATTTACCTATCAATTTTTGATATTCAGACACATTCTCAAGAATGCGATCATCCTTGCTACACAAATTAGTAACCACATGATGTTGTTCTAATGGGGTACTAACTGGTTTGCAAGCTGTCATACCAAATTCAGTAAGAAGTTCGACACAGTATTTTCTTTGAGAAAGACAAATACCATTATTTGTTTAAGAACTTCTATGCCTAAAAAATATTTCAGTTCACCAAGATCTTTGATTAGAAACTTGGTGTGTAAGAGTTTTTTGATATAATGGATCTCATTTAGATTATTTCCGGTAACAATTATATCATCAACATAAACAAGTAAGATGACAACAGTAGAGTTTTTAGATCGTATGAACAAAGAGAAATCACTCTTACTTTGTTCAAAACCAAACTCAGTTAAAGCACTTACTAATTTTTCATTCCACATACGTGGAGCTTGTTTAAGTCCGTAAAGAGATTTGGTTAGTTACACACACGAGTGTCATTTTTTGAAAAATATCCCTCTGGTAGAGACATATACACATCCTCATGTAATGCACCATATAAAAATGCATTGTTAATATCAAGTTGGAAAAGTGGCCAGTCATTTTGGACTGCCAAACACACCACACAACGAATAGTTACCATTTTAGCAATTGGTGCAAATGTTTCTTCAAAGTCGATTCCCTCTTTTTGATTGTACCCTTTTGCAACTAACCGGGCTTTAAATCGTTCAATTTCACCCGTAGATTTATATTTGATTTTATAGACCCATTTGCACCCTATGGGTTTTCTATCTTTAGGACACTCAACTAATTCCCAGGTATGATTTCTATTTAAAGCGTCCATTTCGTCATTCATGGCAATTACCCAATTTTTATCTTTAGCAGCTTGAGTATATGTCTTAGGTTCGATACTTTTATTCAGGCTTGTGATAAAACAGTAGTTGTCTTGAGAAAGATTAGAATAGTTTAACACTTTTTCTAAACCATATTTTACTTTCCCCTCAATAACAAAATCATTTAAGCTGCTTGGCAACTTAGTATTTCTAGTGGATCTCCTTATACTATCAGGCATAGGTGGTGAAGTTATTCCCTCAGATGGGATGGTGTTATCATTTTGTTCTTCTACCAAGTCTGCCCTACTAGTTTCATCACCAAGAGAATGTGGTTGCTCATTAGCCTCCCTCACATTCTCGGCATTGGAACTAGTTTGCTGACCGAGATTAGAACTATCACCATATACCCCCTCTTCATCATCGGGATAGGTATCTGAACTGTTTGTGTCAAAAAAATTTGTATGATTTAAAGTTTGATCCACAATTAGGTTCGTGTCATCTAGAGATGAATCATTTTAAACGGGAAAATATTTTCATAAAATTTAACATCTCTAGAGAACAGAACAGTTTTTGATCAAGCGACCAAAGTTTATAACCCTTTTTTGATTTGAGTATCCAATAAAAACACATTTTTGTGCATTACTTTCAAATTATGTGTTTTATTTAAAACTGTACAGTAACACAAACAGCCAAATGATTTTAAATGCGACAGAGAGGGTTTAAAGCCAAACATAAGTTCATAAGGAGTCTTTCCACTAAGTACTGATGAAGGGGTCCTGTTAATTAAGTAAGCAGCTGTTAGAACACATTCAGACCAAAACTTAAGTGGTATTCCACTTTGGAATAACAAAGATCTAGATACATTTAAAAGGTGTCTATGTTTTCTTTCAACTATACCATTTTGTTGGGGTGTATAAGTACAGGAGGTTTGATGAATTATTCCATTGTGTTTAGTAAATGACATTATTTTTTATTAACGAATTCAGATCCATTGTCACTTCTAATTATTTTAATGTTTTGTTAAACTGATTTTTAGAATTTGAAAATAACTTTCAAGATTTTCAAATACCTCTCCTTTATTATTCATTAGGTAAACCCAGACTGCTCGGGAATAATCATCAACTATGGTTAAGAAATATTTAAATCCTTCCTGACTTGGTACCTTATACGGGCCCCATACATCTAAATGAATCAGATTGCCAACTTCTTTTGACACATGATCACTTAAGGGAAAAGGTGCTCTATGTTGTTTTGCCTTATGACAGGTGTCACAAGGTAGAGATTCAATTGGGGTCTGTATATTTAAATCATTTTTTATGACTTTTAAGACTTGGTCGGATGGATGCCCTAACCTTATGTGCCAAAGGTTATAGGACTCCAAACTATTAAAACAGATATTCTGAGGAGAATGAGTCTCACCACAGAAGTATAATCCATCAAACTGACTACCAATCGCCAGGGTGCTCTTTGTGAGTGAATCCTGGATGAGACATTTGTGTTCATCAAATGTAACTAGAAGTTTGCTATCACGAGCCAGTTTATGAACTGAAATGAGATTGACATAGTATTCTGGGACAACAAACACATCTTGGAGGATGATGTGTTCAGTTAGTTTTATATTTCCTATTTTAGTGACAAATGCACTTGTACCATTAGGATGTTTTACACTTATATTTAAGCTGGTAACATTTATTGGATTAATGATGTCATTATCATTCATAACCATGTGTTGGTTAGCCCCAGAATCAACCACCCAACCAGGATGTCCCTTTGTGGGATGTCCTGATGAGAAGTTATATGCCCTTGTATTTAATAGGGGTGAGTAAATAGAATTGTTACCACTCAGGTTTGATGAGGGCTGCTTATTTTTTCATTCAAGAGATCTAACAATTTTGATATTTGATCAGCTGTTAAAGCTGTCACTTGAGATTCAGATGCAGAGTTAGTTTTGCTAGAAGATACACAACTTTGATTTGAGTTTTTTGAACTTTGAGCAGGATAAGAATTGTTTCTTGGTTTATTTCCTTGTGGATATCCAACAAGTTCAAAGCATTTATCAACCGTATGACCTATTTTATTACAATGTGTACATTTCAGGTTGGGGTTAGGGGGCCTGCTGTTTCTTTTCTTGTCAAAATTTTGAGTTTATTTTGAGGTAAATCCCACATTTTGAGTTGAGTTTTTTGATGTTTGATTTGAATTTCTATGGGATTCCTCTCTAGAAACGATAGAGAAAGCAGCTTTAACAGAGGGTAATTCATCTTTTGTTAACAGATTTGTTCGAACAGGTTGATATATGTCATCCAGTCCTATAAGGAACTGCATGAGTTTAATAAGATGGTTAAAGTTGTTAAACTCTTTTGATGCTTTACAAGTGCATGATGGAAGCTGCAGTATGTTATCCATTTGTTTCCACATAGTATTTAGTTTGTGGTAATATTCAGAGACACTACTTCCATTTTGAGATATAGAGTTTATTTTCTGGTAAAGGTTAAAAACAACTGAACCATCTATTTTATCATAAGTTTCTTTTAAATCATTCCATACCTCAGAGGCTAGTTTAGAGAATACTTGACCTACATATAATTCTTCTGATATGGAGTTTAGAATCCAAGTTAACACTATAGAATTACATCTTTCCCACTGCCCAGCCAATACATCATTTTCAGTTGATTTTTTGCATGTTCCATCCACAAATCCAGTTTTATTTTTAACTTGTAATGCTAATTTCATAGCATTTGCCCATATTCTGTAGTTTTCTGTTCCCTTAAGTTTTACGTTTACAATAGTGAGAACACACGAGTCACTAGAGTGAAGATACAGAGGATCACTAGCGTCTAGCTTACTTACTAGTGTAGTTGTTAGAGTTGTTGTAGGTGTTTGTGTGGGTGTTTCTTGTTCCATTTTGTTCTTTCACACGATAGAATGAGAGCAGACAAGCACACGCACAGAAATATCCAACTGTTTAGAAACAGTCGGAGTAATGCAATACACACAAAAGATGCAAATCACACGAGTGATGCACAAAATTCAAGCGATATATGCAACACAAAATACAGGGTGGTGGCTCTCCCTGTTAATCAGATTTCCGGTACTCCTAACCCGGACAAGAATGCCTAAAAAAATAGAACAAAGAACTGTAAAAGAGATAGGGTTAGAAAGATCTCACAGTGAGATTCCCTATTTCAGGGTTCTTCGGTATGCAGATCTTGACAACTATAACCTTCACTTAGGGTTACAGTGTCAAGATAGAAGAAAGAGGGTTCCGCTCTGTGTCGACGGAGATCCGCAGTAGTTCTGTCCTTTTTAGGAGCAGAGAAATAAGTTCCAGAGTGTCGTCCTCTCGCATGTGCAGAAAATATCCACACGACAATGATACGCCTTATTTTAAGGCGCCTTCGATGATACCAGAACTTAGGGTTTCAAGAATGCGAAACCCTAATGTACGAAATGGAGATTCAACTTTTGCAGCGGAAGATGATTACCAAGAATCAAGCGCAACAATAGATCTGAGCCTTCGGCTCTGATACCATGTCACGAAGATGAAAACAAACCTGATAATCTGAGTGAATCACACAATACTGCGAACTAGATCATCACTGTGAATCTGTGATGACCTTACTATGAACAAATACAACGAGATTACAAAAACCAGAGTTCATCAACACGATGAAACCCTAATGAAGAACACAAGAACTCTCTAGAGAACTGTGAATGTGTGTGAAAGAGAAAGAGATAATGATGCAACTATTCTGATCTCTAATGAAGCAACAAAACATGTACATATACCGCTTACAGCTGAAGCCCATCAGGTCATATAAGCCCAGCATCATATACCGCTTACAGCTGAAGCCCATCAGGTCATATAAGCCCAGCATCATCTTCTAAGCCCACAGCACATCATCTTCTAAGCCCACAGCAGCAGCAGCATGAGCCCAGCTTCTAAGCCTTCTAAGCCCACAGTAGCAGCATCATCTCGTATACACAAAACATGAAATATACACAAAACATGAAATATATGAAACAAACATAATGTAATACAATTATATTTGGATAATGAATTACAATTTTAACAAGAACTTCGAGTAACTGCCTCTTTCGTAATTAATAATCTACCAAAAGAACTTGCTGAATACATTACCCAAACGCGAAAAGAAGACTCTTTTCCTGATTAAATACAACCTTAAAGTGCTGGCTCAAATACTAGATAAACATGCTCAAATTGAAAAATTAAACATGACTCATAATTAATTGGACATCGAACTTTCTTGACTCTTTCACACTAGGAGTTAAAACCTTCAAATACACTGACAATTCCATCATATATTCATATGAAATGAGTTAAATATCAATACATATATATAGGGCTAGCCCATTTATATATAGGTTTTGGATTCATAACTGGACAATTACTCTTTTTAAGTAGACCTGTCAGTAAAATAAGGGTAAATGTCCTGTGATAAATCCACGCCAATTTTTCTTTAAACATACTAAAACGTCTTTTGTGGCTGTAAACAACCAAAAATCTCACTCCAATTAAAATTTAAATTGAGTTTTCGACATTCTTTCAGTTTATCCCTTTAACGTTTTGTAATTCTTTCACTCTAGGATTAAAAAAAACTTTCAAATACTTCCTCTAGATTACTGAAACGGGCTAAATGGACACCCCTCTTAGAATTTCGTTACTAAGCCCTTAAAATAGAGATAAATGGTACATTTATGATTATCAAAAACCTTTTAATTTCTCCTTTCTTCCCACCATCTTCATATGCAGCACAATAAATGTTTCATTAAAACCAGTAAAGTCGACAAACATTACATATTTACATGTACAAGGATAGAATCAATGGGTATACCCATATATAACAAATAAACTAATAGGTACACTATTCCATTAATTCTCATAGTTCACGCCAAATATATTGTTTTCAATTGAATAAGTGACAACCTACCTGAAACAAAGATATTAAGACATTGCTTTGTTTATTATTATGACAAATAATTAGCCCACATGAGCAATTCATAGTCATGGGCTATAAAGGCACCGTAGATACTTAACATCTACAAAATGACACAAATAAAAGATCTTGTTCATGGTGGGGGGGAGAGAGCAAAATGTAACATCAATGAGTTGCATGTGTTAATTGTCACCATATAGTACTAATCTGGCTATTTTATGGTGCAAGTTCAGACTTTCTAACGCTTCAAATGGTGCACCGCCCTTGCCACCAGGTCCTCGTCGTTCCCAATCGTTGGGCACCTTCCGTTTCTTAGCCCTGACTTGCACAAACAGTTCACCAACATGGCTCACACCTATGGCCCGATCTTCAAGTTAAAGTTAGGAAGCAAACTTTATGTTGTGATAAATACTCCGGAGTTAGCAAAGGTGGTGGTTGTGACCAAGACGAGGCCTTTTCGAACCGTGACCAAACAGTAGCCGCCTTGGTAGTAAGTAACGGGGGGCAAGATATAGCATTTTCCAACAACAACCCCAACTGGCGTAAGCTTCGTAAGATACTCGTATACAAGATGCTAAGCAACAAGTATCTTGAAGCAAGTGGTTCGTTCGAAGGGACGAAGTTAGAAAAGCCATCAAGAATGTTTTGGTAGAATCGGTACCCTTGTTGACATTCGTGAGATCGCTTTCTCTACACTGGCGAAATCATAACAAGAATGATATGGGAAAACACATCAGATGAAAGGGTCAAAAACAACAATCTTGTAGATGAGATAGATGTAGTGGTTTCAAGCATCATTGAAATACTTGGACGGGTGAATTTATTGATTTTTCCCTAGTCTTGCGTGGTTTGATCTACAAGGAGTCATGCGAGACATGAAGAAGCAAAGTAACAAGTTGGATCAAATTTTCACTAGCATCATTGAAAATCGAATCGATTCCAACATCAAAAGTTCACAAGATGAAGTAGCGAATGGCGGAAATAAAGATTTTTACAAGTTTTATTAAACTACAAGGACGAAAAAGATGCAACATCGCTTAACATGACCCAAATAAAGTCACTTTTCTTGGTAAGATTATTATTAAAAAGAGTCTAAGTTTTGTCGGGTTAATCGGGTGTGAACACATTAACAATGGCTTGACGTGCTAAATGGTTGAACTGAAACACAATATATATATATTTATTCTTTCAAAGACATCAGCTCTAAAGTTAACACACTTAAAACCATATCTTGAATTGGGCTGATCCGTTTAATATATGTTCATTTACGGATATGTTTAATACACGATAACTTAGTAACAATTTAAATAATATCAATTAATTTAGCACTAATGATCTCATTTTTAACAGTGTCTTATTAATTAATTTTATTCATTAACTTTCATTCCGAGTTAGCAAACTTGGTAAAATATTCAGCTCGAGATTATTAGAAAATCAGATAAAAGTAATTTGAGAATGAAGAAAGGAGAACAATAAGAACAAATTGTCTCCATGGTCATGAAAAAAATTGCTAAAAGTGAAGAGTTTGTGAAGGTTTTGAAACCGAAAGATATTCTCTTTTCTGAAAATGAATAGCGAGAGAAAAAAGTTAGAAATTAAAATCAATGTTTTTAAAACCGGACCGGACAGTGAACCGGACGCCTAACCGGTTCAATGGTCGGACCGGTTCAACCGGTCGGACCGTATATAAGAACCGGACCGTATTTATGTAAAATTACAAAAAATAAAAAATTTTATAAAAAAGCCGGTTCAACCGGTTCAACCATCGGTCCGACCGCCGGTTCGACCGGTTCAACCGGTCTGACTACCGGTTCACTGTTAAACGGTTTTAAGCACCAAACCGGACCGGATTAGAGTCCGGTTCCCGGTCGAACCGGTCGGACGGCCGGTCCGGTCCGGTTTTCAAAACATTGATTAAAATCAAACTTTGAAGGTCAACCCTTTAATTGGACTTCTGAAAACCGAACCGGCGGTTGGACATTGTTGTTGAGACCGGATCGGACGGCCGGTAAGTTACGCGAATCGGTACAAATATAGTTAATTCGTTTTGATCATTGAACCGGTCCGACCGGTCGACCGCCAAACAGTAAGGCGTGTTAACCGGTTCGACGTCCGATCCGATTATGAAAACATTACTGAAACTTATATAAAGACTTTCTAAAAATCCAACAAATCTAAATGGGTCAACCCACATATTAATATTACATTAAAACTGCATAAGTCATTATACATAATGCACTAATACTTTAATAAGATAGTGGGGTAATCGCCTTTTGTATCCAGGGGTATGCATAATA